>VYXH01012167.1:281046-357024 GCA_013397275.1 Burhinus bistriatus | reverse complement strand
TTTTTTTTTTTTTAATTTTCATCTTCCCTTCGATAGCCTTTATTTTTTAATAGAGGAATGGGATGGAGTCACACTTGTAGACCGCATCCTGGTGCGGCATTGCCCTTTCTCCCCTCACATGTGGACCACGTCGGCACAAATCACAGTGGGTACTGGTGATTTCTAAAGCAAACAGGGCAGGAAAAATGCTGGACTGGAACGCACAACACTGCCCTGCATTGCGACCACCACCACAGAAATACAGCCTTGTCTGGGGCACTGCGGCCAACGAGACTGGAAAGCGTGCCAGAGCCCACCACCGAGTTAGCTAAAGTCTCTGGCATTAAGCTAAAAACCCTCTTCATCAGAGACTTAGCAGATAGCAGGGGAATAAGGGCATTGATGTAAACATAAAGGTTTGGGATTTTTTTTTTAGGTTTAGAAAGGAAAGTAGCAGTTGCTGTGGCAAACGTGCAGGATCCAGTGCTGGTGGTCCATGGCTGGTCCTTCCCCCACCCATCCAGTGGGTTCATCCAGCCCCACGTGCCGGAGCACCGGCCTGGCACCAGTGTCCACCCCGGCGAGGCGGTGACGAGGCTGTTGAAAGGGGGACTTGAGGGAGTCAGTTTGCTGGATACTTTGTGTTTGCACAATTTAAAATAAACTAACTACTGGTATGTGTCTGTGAAAAATAACAGCATCCCCCAAGTGTACTAACTAAACTAAAAGTTCTCACTTCTGAAGCGTCCCAAGCACAGGACATCCCAACATCCTGCCCCTTCTTCATGAACAAATATTTGGGCAAGCATTTGGCCAAAAATAAAGAAAAAACATACATTAAATTGTGATTCTCTCCAAACAGAATGTGAGGAGACTGCAGGCTAGGAGCTCTTGTATTTTTTTCCCTGAACTTCATTGAGGACACTGAAAACTAATGAAAATTCATGATTAAATTTGAAAGCTATGGCTGAAAAAAAGCGAAATTCAAGTACTTTTGTCAATACCTAAATCAGGAAGAGCAGAGAGCAACATTTTAAAACTCATTTGCATTTTAATAGACAAATATCTGCCTCTTTTGCTACAGCTTTGTGTTTTAGACACACAAGCCTGCGGTTTGCCTGTGTGGATTCCTTATTCATCCCGGACTTCAACGTGTCCTTTAAGTCCTCCATGAAGCACAAGTCTAGACGCAGCGGCAGGAATCTCGAGGGAAATCCCCAACCCCACCATGGCCATGACCCTTCCTCCTCCCCACCGCTCCGGGAAGGGCTCGGGGACAAGGCACCGCCTTGCAGGACAGCCGAAGAGTAGATGTCGCACAGCTTGGGGAAAATAATACAAGGCAAAGCCTTAAGATAAATATATGAAGTGGCCTACCGCTTTTTGGTCAGGGGCTGTTTCCCAAACGCAGGGATTTTTCACCTTTTTTCTTTCTCCCGTTGTCTCTGAACAGCATTTCCAGGTGCTTGTTCCCACCGCCACCAACTTCATCAGTCTCTGAAATCTCTGTGTGCTCCCAGCCCTTGCCAAAACCGGGGTCCCGTGCTCATCCTGCAGACAAAAGCTTATTCAGCAGGTGAATCCAAAAAAAACACACCAAACCACAAGACTTGCTAAAAAAAGGTTCGGTAACTTTACTAGGTGGGTTTTTTTTTACTTTTCCCCTTTGACAGAAGAGCCTCTGCGTCGATGGTGTCGGCGGTGCACTGTCGGGTACGTGCACAGCTACAACACATCAACAGCACATCCCATTAAGTCTCGCTAAAAGTCAGGTTCATTTGTCTCACGACAGACTGCTAATGATTTTCAGCACTGAGCACGTACACTGCAAAAGGTGCAATGGAAAAACAAAAATCAGCTTTGCCTGAAAATGCCTCCTCTTGCAATGCTTGTACATGTGGATTTCCCCCCTTATTTATAAGATATATTAAAGTATTTTTAATACATTGACTTTAGTAGAGATTTGTACCAACACAGCATTAGTGTGCAACGTTTGAAATACATTTGTATTCACTTTGATGTGTTATATAGTAACTCTCGTGCAGTGTATTTGCAGTAACACCCAGTATAGAAGAGGAGGGGCAAAAAAGAATCACACAAAGTGCTCTCTATGGATACTGTAAATGCTCTTTTTCTTCAAATTTTACAATAAAACTTGACAAAAGCTCATGCTGACAGTGTCTATTTTATCCTTTCAGTGTTAGGATTATCGGTGACAGGATGCTGTCTCCCTTTTGTACGGGATGTAAGTCGGCAATCAATGGCTTTTTAAAACGCGGGCTACAGGCGAAGTGACGAGCAGGGCTCCTCGCCTCCCGAAAAAAAGCAGCTGAGTGTCATTTCTGTACGGAAACGTGAGTCATTGCACGAGCGTGCACAAATTTGTGACCTTATATTTGCAGCTGGGAGCTTGCAGATCCCGACCGGGCAAATAACACACGGAAAGGAGCAGGATGGGCTCGAGGAAGACATGGGATCTGTCACGTCTCCCCGGCAGGGGTGAACTTCTTTCAGGAAGGTACAACACCCCGCAATTCAGCGGATCCTTTGCTAGTGTACCAGCGCCGGCAGCTCGGCCCAAGCCCTCCCCAATCCTGCAGCAGCTTATGGGATTGTGCAGGCTACAAACCAGGGCAGCCTCCGGCCCCTGCTGATTGATTCAAAGATGTCAATCTGTCTGTCTGGGTCAGCTGTGCAGCTTACCGCGCGCTTCTCCGGGAGCCCTTCATCCTCGGCGTTGCAGGGAGAGCGATGAACAGCCACGCCATCCCTGGCACCGGCCTCTCCGCAGGTCGGTCTGGTGGCAGAGCTTCTCCTAAAAGGTTGGAACAGGCGAGCTCCCAGCTTGCTCCTGCGCAGTGTGCTACAGCTCTGTGGTGTTATATTTAAGATTAGCCTGCCATGTCTGTGTATTTAATTTATAATTATAATTTTGGCCTGGGAAAAATTGGTCTGTCTTCACATGGAGCTATTGTAGCACTGAGACACAGATGGCCGATTATCGAAATGTCTAATAGCATCTTTGTAATAGTCCTAAGGCAAAAAAAACACACCACTTTTGACAAGTATTATTTGCTGAAACAAATTCCATTTAATTAAGACATGAAGTCTGCGCTGAAAGACATCCTAGCTTGTCAACAATATTAACTGCAGCATATACTGCTAGAGGTTACACTTTGCATTACGGCTAAATGGTAAAGGACAGGAGCTTTCTGAAGAATTTCTTAACTTTTCCTGTGTAGCAAGGCTAAGCTGGCATTTTCCTTGACCACTATTTTCCTTCAGAAGCTCAAACCAGTGCTGACAAAAACACCCAACCTGACAGTTTTGAAGGCTAAAATCCTCTCTGTACCCTAAAAACTCATTTCACCAGCAAGGGCTGCTCTGCACGCCCTGCCCCGAGGTCCGCAGAGCCCTGACATCCCCACCTCAGGCGTGGTGCAGCCTCAGCAGGACCATCACCGCTCGGGAAGGCTTCTCATAACAGGATGGGTGTTAGCAAACCATCCCTCATGCGACCACCTCACCTGGAAAGTATTGCACCCGAGACTCAGCAGAAACCATGGGCTTTGTCCCAGGGATGCGGCCGCTGCTGTGCACCGTTCGTTGAGTGAGACTCGTTAACGCACGGAGGGGTTATACGCAGAGCCGGCAGCTCAAGGTCTGCAGTATCCCGTATGGCAGTAAAATTATTCAAGGAGAAATTATGCAGATAGTCAACATGTTCAAGCCGCAATGGATTACGCTGAAAACATCAGCACGAGCAGCAGTCGATTTGCGTTACGGTCAACGAACGCAGCTTCTCTTGTTTTTTCCTGTGTAAAGGCCCCCGGGGCTCAGGGGCCTGAGATACTCGGGGATGCTCTAATAAACACCCTAAAGCTGCTGCCCTTTCATCGGGATGTGACAACACTTGGAAGCTAGCAGGGAAAAAAAAATGTTCAGTGGTAATAGCCATCATGCAAGTGGCACACCAGTTCGTCCACTAGCAGTTCGTCCACTGGTTTTCCAGACACACTAGACAGTATTTTGATCGAGGCAGGATGGTTTTGGCAAGTGTGGGAGGAATAAGGGCGGCAGAGAAGGGGCTATTTTTAATTACTACAATTTTGACCACAGGCCGACTCCCAACTCTTGCTGGTCCCTCGCAGTTTCCCTGGATGTGACGGGAGCTGCGGGAGTCCAGATGCTTTGCAGGACCTGTGGGAAAACGCACTGCTCCGTGCAGGTCACATTTTTATACCCAGGCTCACATTGATTAGCAGCTTCTACTGACGCCTTATGAGCGAGAGCACCAGGAGAAGGCCTCCTGGCGCAGTCCAGTGGTCACAGTATCGGATAAAATGGACCGTGGACAAGGCATAGATTTTGGGAGCTACAATCAGGTTTGTTTCAAACATCCCTTCAAAACATCACCAAAGCAGGATGGGGGCTGATACAGTCTTCAGAAAACATCAAGTGATGATACAGGATATGTTAAAATTGTGTTTATTTAAATCCTTCCAGCAATAAAATCAAACCCACTAACAGTTGTTTCAGGGTTTCTTTAAGTCGGCCAAACAAATCCCTGAATTATCACCTGCAGCAAACAAAATGCAGACACGTTATTAAGCCAGGCTGTAAATAACGTTGAAAAGCACAACCTGACCAATAAATTAGGGGTTGTGGTGGCAACGGTGTTAATGCAAGCCTGGATGGAGATGCTCACTAGGGGCAAATAATGTATTTGCGGTGTTGCAGGAGAGAGGCAGCTAACGGATGCTGGGTGTGTAGCACACATTGTTCACAAAACCGTTCAGACCGCTGCCAAGCACCTTGCGATCGATGGGCAAGTGATAGCCGGGAAGATTTACACTCACTTTCACACCGCCTTGGGAAGGCTGAGATGGTCCAGAGCGTGCTGTGAGATTGCTGAAAACTCACTGCCAAAAAAAGCCCCGGGTCACCCAGCCTCAGGTACAGGCTGCTGGTTTCCAGACCTTCAATCCAGTGAATATGGCATCTTCAAGGATTTGTTGTCCTCTCCCCTTGTCAGAAGGAAAATATTTGTTAGCCCGATTTTATGAACGGTTGTAGGGAGTTGCTGTCTCTGGAGTTGGGAGCTGAAGGAGCATGGAAGCCTCAACCACAACAACAGGGGTACCAGAGCCACACCATTCCCCTGGGGGGGTGACTTTTCCAGGTGATGGGGACAGGACACCGTGTGATTACTAGGGCTGTGCTGGATGGAAGAAGAAAACCAAGAACTGCAAGAAATCTAATACAACGTTACTATAATCCTTTAACACATCAGGACATACTTCATGGTTTCCAGCAAGCTTCTAAAGATATAAAACCTTTTTTTTTTTTCTTATTTATTTACTTTTGCTCTTGAGGTTAGATTCAATCAAAGTGTCAGACAGTTGGTGGAAGACAACAAAGCCTTGCAGGACAAAACTCAACACATGATGGAGGTTCCAACCTCATAGGACTTACAGCAGAGAAGTTCCCACAGGCAGCAGAGTAAAGCACTGCAGGTGTCCCCGCACACAGTAACATGAGAAATGACGACGAGAGCCCTTCACTGCTTGGGTTCAGGACCAGATCCCATGGTGAGATAGATGGCAGGGGTGACTTGAGTAATGCCACCTCATGGATTGACTTTGGTGGGGTGGGAGGAGGGACAGGGACCTACCTCTGCTGCATGGGAGCTGCCTGGGAGGTGTTAATCCCTGCTGCAGGCACATGAAAAAGTGAAGCAGGAAACAAGCAGCAGTGTTGGAGCTCGTTGCAGGACTGAGATCCTCCAGTCTGACTGCTCTGTGTGCGAAGCACGCGTGTCCTTCCACCTTCTGCCTCTCTGGCTAATATTTCAAGGCAGCAAGCTGCTTTCCCTTCTCTGTGCAGTGTCCAGAACAAAAAGGATCAGAGCCCTCACTGGCTACTGGTGTAAAAAATAATTGGAAGAAGCAATGGTCTTCTGAATATGGAGCAAACAATAGGAATACTGGATCTGCTGGTATTTCAGGTGTTGGTGAGGGTGAAGCCATTTTCACAATGGAAAAAAAAGAAAAAACATTTCTAGCTGCTACACTTAAGGTGGCTGTTAGCAGTATTAATAATCTGATCACTAACGGTGTCGGTCCAGCATATGGGGGTTTATGTGCTTTGAAGATGAGGTACTGCAGGGGAGGTAAACCCCTGCATGGATGTGAAGCAAATGTCCTGCTCCTGGACAGTGTCAGCGTGCCCCGTGTCCCTGAGCCCTGGCTGGCCCAGGGGTGAATCAGCTCATGGACTGTGCTGCTGAGCCAAAAGTTCATCAGCTGCAGCATCAATTTGTAATTAACTGCAAAAGCAGAAGTTTAAATCAGCATGCTTTTTTTTTTTAAGATACTTTATGGTCACTACATGGGGCATGCAATTTCGTCTTCCTGCGATAAGAGATACTCAAGCTAAATGAAGATAATGTTTAAATCTTCATTAAACTCCTCATTCCCATAATAAATACGTACAAACTAATATTGTTTTAAATGTCTTAGTGGGTGAAATTTAAGTTATTTAATCATTTGTCCTATTTTAGTTACCACATTTTTGGTTGTGCCATCACATGATTTAACTGTTTAATGACAGGGCAAGGCAGCAGCCTCTACCATATCTTGGTAGTCATATATGTCACACGCATTAATTGTTCCTATTAGGACTGGGTGAAAAACATCCTGTGATGACAACACCATCAAGAAATGATTCTTCTTGCACCTTTACTCCAGACGCAAAGACTGGATTGAGGTTGTACAGCATAGTTTGGGGGTAAATTTAGTCATAAGCTTTGAGGAATAGTCCAGGATCATTAGTTAAAAATAGCCGTATACAAATATAAATAAATCCAGCAAATACTATGGCAACTGGAAGTGCCGCATATGCAGATTACACCGTACCCTCCCGTGCTCTGGCAGGTTTGGTCCACACAAGCCCAGTATGGACCAGTCAGGCGGTGCCCAAAGGTGGCCCCATAGGTACCCCAGGGGTGGAAACCTTGGCTTCTTGTTGCTCTTTAGTAGAGCAAATCTCACTACATTGACTTGATGTATGAGTGCACGAAGGAGGAGTGGGAAAAAAGAAGGACATTTTAGCAGCGATAAATAGGATTTACAATGCTGTCATCTCTAGCAACTTTGGCGTTTCAATTCATTAAAAGTCCAGACAAATTAGATGTTTGTGTTCATTTAAAATAATTTCTCCTCTTTGACCTAGCTTAATTTATCATTTTACATCTTTCTGCAGTGCTTAGGAAAGCTGCTGTTTAAAAGAACCCAAAGGACTGTACGAGTAAAATATTAAGTAGTTATCATTAACAACGTGGTACATTAAAACCCAGCACCATAGCTTCCCTACAGCTATTTTTTGCCAAGCCAAACACAAAGGATTCTCCGACAGATGAAGGATTTGTATTTCCTGCAGTATTAAAGTCGAGACACCTTGTGACAGTGTTTTCACAACTAACACATGTATCTCAGGAATTCAACTGTAGTTACTGCAGAGAAAAAAAAAAAAAAAAAGAAAAAGAAAAACAGCAAAAAAGAAATCCTTTACCTCAACTTAAATTACTCCTCATTCAAATAATTTTTTTTTTAGTTTTTCTAATAAAAACCTCCCATAGTTTATTTATGCCATTTGGTATACATTTTAGAATTTTGTGTGCTTCTAAGAGTAGCTACATTTTGGTGATGAAAGGTGCTATTTATAATTTTGTACATTCAACTATTTTCAGAAAAGAGAGACTGGATAATCAACAAGCATCTACCCGAACATTCCTATCTTCCGTTTCAGAAATGAATGATTGTTTACGTCAGCCCTGGGTGTACTCTGACAGGTCCACCGCAGAATAATATTTATGCACTCATTCAGAGTTAGAGGTAACCCAACAGTAAGGCTCTCTCCTAACTGTGTTATTCATTTCTCCATCATCAGAAACAGATATTGTCAATGAAGGCTACATAAATCATATTTATCCAGCAAAGACATAAGGAATCCTGCTAAGGGTTTGGTATCTTCTTTTTAAATGGCAGGTATAGATGTGGTTGTCAGGTGGAGAGAAGGATAAGGAAAAGATATAGGACTTCCCCAACATCTTGAGCAAATCAGAAGCAGAATGGAATAAACTAGTAAAGACAATACAAATATTAAGTACACGAAGCTGATGCTACTACTTTATTGCAGTGCTTCCTGCATAACATGAAACCATAAAAAACTCTAAATTGCAACAAAACCTAACATTATCACCAAGCAAGCTCTTCCATAAACAGCCTCTATGGGCTGCACTAACATCGTCTCAAAAGATCCTTTCCAGGATGGTCCTCTATTAGACGCCAGCAAAAGCCATTACCATGGTCTACTAATAACAGAGCACACACACACGTGTACCCTGCACCGGAAAACAATATGGCACTTCTGTCCAAAGCCCAAAGAATAGGTGCAAAGAAGAAAAATAAATGTATGTGTGTGTATATATATGTATTTTATATATATATATAATCAAGTGGCTCTCTGAAGATGATGTGGGTTTTCATTATGCTTGGTAGTCAGGTCTCGGTATGCAGCAAAGGATGTTTTTTCCCCTGTTCCTCCTACAGCACCAAAGTCTGTGATGTGGCATTACTGCTGTTTCAGCCCTTCCTTATTAAAAGCTTTTTATAGAAGACATAATTTAAATGTATACTTTTGCTGCTCACGGCCATGAATTTCCCAGGTTAGAAGGCTGACTCTTAACATCACAATCACCATCTGTTGACTGTCTGAGATGTTCAGGGGGGGATCTTTCCATGTGGTCTGATTTGATTTCAGCCTGAAATCCCTGCTCCTTTCTTTGGATGACATCCAGGAAACACCTGTGATTTTTCATTTTGAAATACCATTTGCAGCTTGCTACCTGCTGACTTGGGAGTTAAGAGATCTGTGGGGAAATGAGTGACACCAGCATGAGCAATTTGTTATAATGACTCGGAAAATTACCGGATAAAATGTACATATCAGCATTACAATAAAAGGAGGGCTCACTTGTTCTCCCCTTCAAGTGCGTGGGACTTTCAGCTCTAAACCAAGACCCTCTCCCACCCTGTGCTGACCGTGAAGCAGAAGGCAATGGGCCACGCCATGCTTTGCGGCACGTTCCAAGATGATGGACCTGGCCTCTTTCACCCCAACTCAAGAGCCTGCGAGACTGCGGTTGACAATGATAGCATAAAAACCAGGAG
The DNA here is from genome assembly GCA_013397275.1 of Burhinus bistriatus. Lineage (NCBI taxonomy): Eukaryota > Metazoa > Chordata > Aves > Charadriiformes > Burhinidae > Burhinus > Burhinus bistriatus. Next base: position 347,812 of record VYXH01012167.1, on the reverse strand, counting down.
CTCAGAGAACAGGAGGGAGGTGACACTTCAGCAGATTTGGAAGCAAAATGGTCAGTTGGGTGTGGAGAGGAGAATGAACTAAAGATTAGTAAATAAACGTCATTTTGGCCATTAGCTAAGCCTACGAACCACTGTGATCTGCTTGCAGCATTCCCGTTTGCTCTGTGCCGCGACGTCTCTGTGGGGACCTGGCAGGAGATGAACCTTGTGAGAAAGGGGCACGTCAGAGACGTCGCAGCAGAGCTGGGCTCTCGTCTGCAGAGCAAGCTGCCAAGAGCAGCAGGACTCGGCTGCGTGACAGGTGAACAGGCAGGAGGGACAGGTATCCACAGAAAAATATCTATAAATAAAAGTCATAGTCCAGCGAGTTCTCCCTGGTAGGGCTATTGCAGCCAATCTCTAGACGTGTCTGTGTGCGAGTAGAGGTTCCTCTTCGCGTTCAGTAGCTGCTCAGAGCTCAGAAAGGGACCTCCGACACACTGGCTTGTAATATAATAATATATGTGTAATATCTGAAGATCAAGGCCATCTCTCTATTAAATTAGATAACAAATAATTAGATAATTTTAATTTACTTTATGAATCTTCTAGAGAGTAAACTGCTTACAGGCAGCTAATGCAATAAACTTACTTTATAAGCAGAGAGCAACATCTGTTACAACGAAGAGTCTGCAGCACACATTAGGATTCTGTGCACACCCAGCCGTAGTTAGAGTAAATGTATCATTAAGTTGGTATCCTTTCCCATTCAAAGCACACTTTTCAAGATTTATGTACTGCAGACAATAAGATAGCAGGAGAATCAACTTGCGCTCGACTCTTCTTGCATTCACCCCCTGTCCCAAGGCAAGATAACGTTAACGAAACGGGTGAGACAGCGCGTGGAAGTTGGGTCACTTCTAGGCATGGCAAAGGAAATACAATTTCAGCCCCACACGTACACAAAGGCGTGACAAAGGCAGAAGTTGTGCTAAAAGGGCATCATTAAGGTCACAATATCGAGCCCTTAAAAATCAAGCAACTTCATCACACAGCCTTCCTCTCGTTGCTGTCAGAGAGGCGATTGCAGGGAGTGTCCCAAGTCACAGCCTGCCCAGCGTAGGCAAAAACCAGGATTAATACGACTTCTAAAAAAATCTTAAATATATTAGCTGGGTATGTGCACACTGCAATTTTTCCAAAGGTTTTTAAAATCAACAAATTAGGCAAATAGAAGTGACAGAAAGGGACGTTCTTGATACAGAAATCTACTCTTGTGATGGATGTGACATGCCTGTTCCAGACCTGAAGGGTGCCATAAAAGATCAACAAATACATTTTCACTTGGGCAAAATGATGTATATAAGGGAACATGACAAGCCAAACACCTACCTAAGTTACAATGATACCACATTTTGAAAAGTGACCAGTGATTTCTTAGGTGCCCTCGCTGTTTGAGTGGTAGAAGAACCTGGTTTTCGGAGGATGGATGCTTTATTGCCATTGATGCAGCTTGTCTATATTTGTAATTGAACTGGCAGCACAGTATAAAAATAAAACCAAATCAGTCGAGCAATGCTATTGTGCATCTTAGCAGTAATAGAAAACCACATTGTCCCTTCAGGCAGATGAGCGTAGCAGTAAAGACATCTCCTGATGTCATTTATGTGATAGTTGCATTTTTATTGTGAATTAATTTGCCGTGTCAGTCACACATACAAACCCTGTCAATGGACATCACACACTCCAAGAAAATGAGCCTTGCTTGCTACTGGATTTTGCAGTTGCTGACTTCCTCTGTTTAAGGAGAAGTCAACAAGGCAGTATGAATGGGCAGGAGTGTGGTTCGTCTGTCTTGGTAGGAAAGAGAGCCAGTCCTCAGCGCAGGCACGGGGCTGCATCGACCATGAGCTTGCTGTGGGTGAAGCTGCTGGGAGACCCATGGCAGGTTAGTTGGGAAGAAAGACCATTTTATTTGCTCTTTCACTAGCAATCATGGACTCTTATAATCCCTCTCTAGTTCTTCTTAGAGTCTGGGGCAAATCCCAGTGAGGGTCACTGTGCGTATGGGTGGTTCGTGTCGATGCTTTCAACCTTGTGTCAACATCTTCCCTCCAGGAAGATTAAAGGATTTGGGGAGAATGAACTTCAAGAGCATGAAATAAAGCAAAATAAATCAACACAGGAGCCACATCACAGCCACCTATGAAACAAAATCTCCTCCCAAGGCCTTGTGCATTGTGGGAAAATTCCAGCAAAGACAGCTGATTTATCCTTCCAGACTATTGGAGAGCTATTGGAGAGCTACGCCTTGTGCTGAGCTCTAGATAAGATGCAATCAAAGTTCCTTTGCTGCTAGAAGGTGTCACTTGCTCCACTTAAGGACACAGAGATACTGGCATGATGGATGGCCAAGAAATGATCATGACAATGCTAGTACAAGGTTACTGCACGAATTGCTATACATCGACATTGGAGCTAACTGTATCTTAAACATGGAGCACAAGGCCCCGTGATGTTCAAGAGAGCGGGAAACAAAGAGCTGAAACCTTGGAAGTCGTAGCCTTGATGTACCATTACGGACAAGAGCCCTTGGTTATACTTCACTGCTAGACTCAGCAATGACCTGCTAAAAAGACTCTTTTCTTACCTCCTGAAGATTATTCCATCCTAGAACAGAAGTTATTAAAAATTCCTGGGGCTTTCAGCACTGAGAAGCCAATCCCTGTATATTCCTTATCCTCTGCCTGGTAGATGGGAAGAGCCTCTGTGTCCTGTGACCTTCTCCAGGCAGTTACCTACAGAAGCAGATGGAGAAAATTTACAAACTTCACTTGGACTCTGACGGTGAGTTTTCAAAGTAAAGTTCACTGCATGTCTCAAAACGGAGCTTGAGGTCAGCATTTGTCAACATGGATTATATAGGAAACAGGCTATTTTTAATCTCTTTGTTCTCCTGGCCCTGGAAATGTAGCTCTTCCCCCAAAAAAACCCAAGCAAACAAAACTGACAGAAAAGCCTACAACTGCACACATTCCAGAGGATGGGAGATACCTCTGTTGCTGTGCACTGAGGATTACGCAGGGATATCAAGCTGTGCTTTGCCTGCGTGATCCAGAAATAACCAAGCAGGAAGATACTGAAGGGTACATGAGTCTTACTTGGAGAGCGTGAGGGAAGATGTATGTCCACGACCCTAAGCACAGGCACATCTGTACTGACACTGGACCTGGAACTTGTTCAGCTTTAGACAGTCCACACATTAACCTATGGACCCTGTGACCACAGTGCTCTGACTGTGAAAATTGGGCTGAATATTGGGCTTCATGCTCCAGATTTGGACCCGTTATCAGTGGTTGGGTCAACTGGTGTAGAAACACGTGTAAAAGACCTGCCTCAAAATAGCTTTCAGCCTCATGGGCCATTCAGAAAATTGCAGATTCCCTACAATTCCCAGATGTGCAGAAAACCCTGTACAAGCTGTGACACGAGCTGCTCTGTGAGGGAAGGAGGTATCAGCTTAAGATGCACTGAAAATTTGATAACTGGAGTAGGCACAAGGAAGAATTTCCTGAGGGGGGAAAAAATCCACATCTTCCCTACTCTGAAAGATTTCTAGACCAATCTCATTTATCATGCATTCATTTGTTCAGTAAATATTCATAATATATAAATGCTAGTGTCACTTTAATATTCTTATTAGCATGGTACATCTTTTCCTCTGTCTAGATAATGGTGAAAGTCATACTAATTGAAGTAATGTTGTGTGTCAAATGATACAGAGCTGATTTACTTAAGACTTGAATGTCTGCTCCAATTAGCTTCCAAAGTAAATTGCACTGAACTTCCTTTTTCTCTCTTTTATGAAATAGAATACATAAAAAGTATGCGAGTTGCAAAGCAAATTCTCCCTAAGTTCTCTTATATTACCTCTCCACATATTCACTGACCTTCTGCCAGTCATTTCCAAAGCAGAGAGAAGCCTGTAAAACTCGAAACAGTTATCCCCCGCTCCTGCAATAAATTCATATCTATTTGCAAATATAAGATCAGTGCACCGTCTAGTCCAGATTTCAGGCTTTTCTGTACACTGCACAGCTGTTAAAACAAGCAGCCGCTCAAGAGAGAAAAAAAACTGTACATGGAATAAAGGATGTGAGAGATATAAAGTCCATATGGTTGAGTGAAATAAGATCATTGTCTCTAAACTTCTTTTTTAACTGTTGCTGGATGTGTTTACGATCCACCCTTACAAGTCACACAAAAAAGCATCACTCGCGTGGGTTACCATTGAAAGCCCAACCTTATTAACATCCACTGTGCCCTGTCATTTGGGCTAACGTTACCAGGACATATTGTACCGACGGCTCCTATAGTTTTGCAGTTCAGAAATGCATTTGAAAAGCCGTTTACATGACAATCAAGCATCCATTTCAGGCCAAGTGAATGGAATGAATAATGAAATAAAAGAAAACATTAGCTAGGCACCAACAGTAAAACCAGAATTCTTTTGGCCACATCAGCTTCTCATGAAATGAAATAGAACAAAATATTCAATGGTTGCACAAGTATTACTTAAGAATAAAGGGGGGGGGTGGGAACATGAAAGACTGGAATCTTAGTTCATTTGATTTTTAAATAGCAAAATTACTAGTTCAGTTGCCAGCACACTGCTCATATCTCAAGTCTATAAAAATTAACTGTGGTAGACCTTATTCAGGCTCTGATTCAAAGCACTTCAGCCCAAGGTATAACTCCACGCTCAAACCTAAACTCTCTCATACTCAAAACCACATAATCTCCTAAACGCTAAGCACTTGTTCACGTTGCAGTGATTTTAGGGGGAATTTAGACATAGGCTTCATCGCTTTGCTGAATCAGCTCTCAGCAAATCTTTTGGACTTCCACAATCTGTAGTATCAAATCCCAGAAAAGGGTTTATGCGATATCTGCAGTGTCTCAGTGCAAAGAAGGCATGAGGGGATGCCCCGGCATCTTCGTGGGCGCGAGTGCCGGGAACCCGCGGGGCTCAGCTGAGGACCACCACCACCACCGTGCCCACAGCCCCGGCCGCTCTCCTGCTGCAGCCCAGCCGCTCCTCAGCATTTAGTACCACTTTAAATTCTCCTGGCGAACCAGGAGTACCTGGGAAGGAACAAGTAAATATTTAATCTACTGTCTGAGTTTTAACAGGTAGTTCTGGGGAGAGCTATTGAATTTCTATCTGGAAAGATGATTTGTGTGCTCGGAATATCAGAATCCGATGCTCACACAGGGATGTTCACAACAGCGAACTCTCCCCAGAAAAACTTGAATTACTAACGTTTCAGCTGGTCTGTTAATGACTCTTGCCTAAGCTGAGAGTACTTTATCAGTATTCATGCAATGGACCGGTCGGGGAAACTGTGACCATATCACCGACTTTTCAAAGCCAGGAATTAAGTTGATTGGCACCGATCAGCCACCAATAGCAATAGCAAATACAGGTTAATCAATAGCAGCTGACAGGGCTGGAATAGCTTTGGAGATGCAGACGTGCACCCAACCACACGCTCTGTCAGAGTGGCGGATACCAGCACGGTCGCAAAGGGGACCGCACTCCCACCGGCTCAGCTCCAGCGGCAGAACCTTCGAAAGGGCAGAAGCGAAGAGACTCAAGCCTGAACTTTCTTATTTTTAATTAAGTTCATGCCTTACGTTACTTTAATCTAGTAATTTGTATTTAATTTCCTGTTCAAGGGGAGAAAAGGATGAGGAGAAACAGATGTTGCCCCCTGCGGTCTGTAGAACAAAAAGAGCCATGAAAACTCACCCGTCCATCTGATTGCTTTTTTATTAAGTAACACAGATGCTGGGAAGGTGGCGAGAACTGAGGTATGTCAAAACATTAACTTCTGGTTTGGGTTTTTTTCCTTCATTCTGATTTGGATTACCCAGTAAAAAATAAGATGGAAAATAAGGTAGCAAACCTGCTTTCTCTTCCAGCAAACATCTGGTTTTTTCTTTTTTCTAACGTATGAGAGAGGAGCGTGACTAGGGACTTTTTGCAATAAAGCACTGATTTTTCTAAAGGATGTTTAAGCAAAGATTTATTTATGTGCTGCATCTGTAAAGGGTCAGTGTTTCTGTTTCATGTAGAAGTTCAAAGTCATAACTGCTAAAAAAAGGTGCAGGGCTGATTTAATACAGGCTGACATAAATGTAAGTTTTGGCCATGCTGTTTGAAAACTTGTCAAATGCTGCAGCATTTTGATGTGTCTTCTATGCAGCCTGGTATGGGTTGCAACAGCTAAAATTGTCATAAGTTGCAAAGCAAAAGGAAGCAGGCATGCTTCTGCCCTAGATGGGGCAGGAAGGTAGGAAAGAGAAAAGAAATTCTTCAAACAAAATGGTTTTAGCCATTTTGTCAGAGCTGTTAAACACATAAATAGATTCAAAAGATGTGACATTCTGTAGCAGCAGATATATGGGTTAAATGGGGAATGGCCTCTTCTGAACCTCAAAATCTATTAATCCATTTCTAGAGCTCTCTGGTTGGAGTCAAATAAGTTTAAGATGATACACATGGGACTGCTGTAACTGTCCTGTGTCTGCAAGTCAAGCCATTGCGAAATGAGGAAAGCTGAGAGCCTGAAGGCTGAGGCTGGAGGAAATACGGAGGGCTAAGCCAGAAGCAGAGTAGCCTTGGTCATCATTTTGCTCTGAGTCGCCTCTCCTGCTCTGCCGAGAGAACTGCGTCGGTCTCCTGGCTTTGGCTCTTAGCCTCCACTCGGCAATTTCCACACTGGCTCAGCCATGTCTGGTTTAGAGGTTGTTGTTATCAAATTTGGTAGAGACCCTCAAGATCTCTTGGCTAGACCATTTATACTGAGAAATAATGATTTTCTGCTGCACTTCTCCAGCTGGAGGACATGCCTATCCTACATCTTGTCTATGTAAAGATCTTTCTATCTACTTGGGTTTAACCAGTCAGAGAGAGTGTTGAGTGACACTTTACCTCAGTTCCAGGAGATCAGGGATGCTCAGACCCAGAGTCTGCAATAGATGATAGGTTTCTGGCAGAGAGGGGAGTACGTATGGAGGAGGCAGTCTGCAGGCGTTAACCGGAACAAGTCATAGCTTTGCCCTGGAAAAGAGTGCAAGCATCACACTTTTAGAGAAGAGATCATTCTGCTGTGAGAAAATTAGACTGTTTTCTTCAATAAAAAAAGTATTTCAAACCACTAAAATATGCGAACCATTCTCTTATATGCCACTAGCTCCAAACTGTAAAAATTTACAGCTGAAGCCAACTCCGAGGCGGGCTGATGCTGGTAAAGGCGACTAGACCATGACTTGTTATGTAAATAAGCCCATAAAAGTCTTGAGTTTTTACATGAAAATCAGTTTCGCAACAACCATCCTGCCTTAGCTTTGTGGATTGTTTAATTTGTATGTACATGATTATGCAGCGTTATTATGCAGAGAAGGCACTTTATAAACCTTTAAATGATCAATCAGTTAGGTAAATAAAGCATCTCTGGTGATGCCGTACTAACTTTTTAGGAAGCGCCGCATCCTTCTGTCATTATCATAATAAGCTTGAATAATGTTTTCACAGCAATTACCACCAGTGGGTCAATGTCTGCTGTTAGCAACCTTTCCTCCACGGATCACGAACACAATAAAGCATGACAGCCCAGAAGACGACGTGTGTCAGAAGACTTTCTCCAGTGTCGGTGCCAGGCTGCTTTAATGTGGCACGTATTGTGACAATAGATTGTCAAGGATCATTCAATGCAACAACAATTTACTGTCTCGGTGGGAGTTTTCTCATTTTGAGAAGTTCAGCAAGTGTTATAAGTCTGTAAAATATATCAGACATAGGAGGAAAGTACGTATATACCAAAATGGTTTGCAACAAATAAAAGTTGTACCTGCTCAGAAACTGCTTTTTCAAATTGTATTTCCTCTCCCTACGTTGTTACCTTTTGGCATTAGTTCACACAGGGTCAAGCTGGCACAATATTCAGGCTTTAGAGCATTTTGTTGCAGAAAAAGTGCCAGTAAAGTGTTTTAGAACAAGCAGTACTTGGCCAGTAAACTTAATTAAAAGCAATGTGATTTACATCCAACACCCAGGGGTTACCTGGGGGTTGTGGAGGTTAATTGCAATCGTTACTGTATTACTTTCCAAACTGAAATTTTCATTCCTGGTATGTGATAAATCCTGCAAAGTCAGGTTACATTAAAATAAATAAATAAATAAAAAGGCTCCACATACAAGACATGCATCTTCTCGAATTCAAAGCTAGAAAAGTGTTCTGCAGACACTCCACACCTTTGCACAGCTGGAAAACAACCCACTCCATAGGCTGGTGGAACTGCTGGTGCAGACTTCGTGCCAAACCCCCAGTGGCTTCAGGGCGAGCGTGGGAGCAGAACCCACACCTCGCTCCCGAGGAGCATCCCAGAGATGTCACCTGTCCAGCAGAGAGGTTTCAAAGCGACAGGGTCACTAGCAAATAGAACGCTGCAAAATCTGCCCTTGTGATTAAAATGGACACATTTTTCTCATAAAGACGTTGGTGGGTTATTTTCTTATGCAGAATACATGCACAGCCAAATTTGCCCACGGAAGTCAAAAAATTCTTCCTGATTTTACCAGCGATAGGTCTCCAGCCTAGAGATTTGGTGGGTGCTTTGAAATAATTTGCTCACTTCTTTTTACCACCAGCCCTTGCAGAGTAAAACCACCACTGGGGCTTTCTACAGGCAAAGGGACTGCAAGAGATCTGCTGAGCCTTCACGATGGTACTAACCCCTGGGTAAGCAATAATGTCAGGTTTCCGGAAAAAATGTAATGTTACTGAATAAGCAAACAAAAAAAATCAAGCTCCTACAAGTTCGTGGATAATATATGAAGCATTGATTTGAAAACAGATTTTGTCTTCTTTTTAAAATCCTTTTCTCCTGCCATTTTGAAGTAACAACCACGCAAGTCTCATGTTTGGTACTCTAACATACAGTAAATTATTGTCTTCAGTCTGCAGAATTTAACATGATTTATGCAATCGGGAGTTTGAAAAACAAACCTCACCTCTGTCTTCTCTTCTTGGAAACATTTCAGTTATTCCCAGTTTCAATTATTTTCAATTCCACCAGTGTGATCAGCATATTTAAAATTCAATCAGCCTTCTCGTTTAAAACATTTCATGTGTGTGTCACACTAACAATCAACAAGAGTCCTGAATTTAACATCTGTTCCTACTAGTAAATGGCTTTAATTTGAGAATTGAAAAAATATATAAAGTAATTACTAGGCACTCAATCACAATGAATAATGTGTTCGCTACCAGCGGTTCTGTCCTGTCAGCAAAAACTCTGGAGAGGCAGAGCGGCAGAAAAGTGGAATTGCTAGAAACTGGGGAAAAAACCAAAACCACTGAAACTGGGAGCAGGATGCTGCTGTGCCTTTCCTCTGGATAGACTCGGGGAGCACAGGGGGCATTGCCGGGGGATGCACGCTACCCTGCTCGTGGGTTCCCGCGATGCCGTGGTGGCTTTTGCACCTCATCACACCATCCCTCTGCCCGTATTCTTGCTTCTCTTCTGAAAAGAGGTTTGATTTTGTCGCTGCAGAAGGCAGGGTGGGGACAACGGCCGCAGCCCCTCCGCAAGCAGCCCACCACTCCTCTGGCTTTGTCCAGCCCAGCCCCCTCCCATCACCTCCTCAGCAAATGTTACTCATTTTGCTGACATTTTGCAAGTTGAACCAATATTTTTTTCTGCGAGCAGTAAATCTGGTTCCCTTGAGAATCAAAGGAAAATCTGAAATCAGCTAGCAGTGAGAAAGCCAGTGTGTTACAGAGCAAGTCCTGCCCGGTGCTTTGCATGCAAACAGATCCGATGTCCTGCAGGAAAGGCGTGCCGCTGCCATGCAGGCAGGGAAAGCAAAAAAAATAGATAGCTCAGCTATCGCGAAGCGAAGTCCCGCAGAGGCTCCTGAAGTGGGGGCTGCTGGGGCTCCTCAGCTCGGATCCAGACACTCTCGGCAGCCGTCACCCCTGGAGACCTCTCTGCAGCTTCCCAGGGGAGAGGCTGTCCTCCCGCCAGGTCCACAAACAAACAAACAAAAATCACCATGTTTTAAAAGCCATGAATAGATACACATCACACAAACTTTTTTAAAAAAATCGTTTCGTCTGGTTGGTTTCCCATGTGACCAAGAACGGCATGCCCCTTGGGTTTTTTCAGAAATCAAAATTTGAGCAAAGAATTACTTCCATCCTTCGGAGCACTGAACGCTTCAATGTTGAAGACTTCACTGGGCTGGAGGCACTGTCACCCCAGGCATTTCTGGAGAATACGGGACTGGATGCCAGGAGGTCTCAGTGAAAGCCTGGACCAAAAACACAGATAGATCACACAGGAATGTGCTTTTTAGCGTAACGTAAAGAAAGCACATTTTTCTCCCCTGTTTTCTATCATTGTAGGTAGATTAGCACAGCCTGATGCAGCGGATTTATCCCCTGAAGAGGCTTACCCCTCTGCTTGGCCCAGCAAACAGCGCCCGCGCTGTCTGACACGCACAGCTTGCTTCATTTTATGTTTATTCTTTCCCAAATCGCTTATTGGGGAGGATTTACAACGGTATTACGCACCTCCCGGAGCGACAACCAGGCTCGTTCACAAGCCGCTCACCCCATCGGGGCCGGCAACTCCTCACGTCCATCATGCCGCGTGATGTTCCAGGGTGACAGACCAACAGGGGCACCCACCGCTGCCCGAGACACTTGGAACAAACTCTACCGCTCATTTCTGCCCTGATAGTGATATTCGACGTTGGCACTTGATGGGGATTTCGGTGGTTACTGAACCTCAGACACGGACACTGCTTGCACGATGTGTGGGGCAGGCTCTCCGTTCATCGGGTCTGGTTGCCATTAGAAACGATCCCTTAAAGCCCGCAGATGGATAAAAGTGGTTTCAAAAGCCACCACGCCTGCCACGTTACAGCTCCGTCCTTCAAGGCTTTATTCCTGATTCCAGGCAGCCCCTCACACGGTGACTCCAGAAGAGCCGACGCTCATTCTCAGTGCCGGGGCAAGCGGCCCCGTCTCAGCACTTCGCTCCATTGACTCGACCATTAAATGTTTTTGGTATTTGGGGAATAAACTTTCTTTGCCCGGAGGAGTGGGGATCCGAGGGCAAAGGTTTGCGTTATTTATCTGGGACATGCTGTTGTTTGCAGCCACATCATGTCATATCCCAGCAGTGCATGGATCCTTTTAGGAGCATCTGAGACGGGCAAGCAATGTGAAAAATAAATAGAAGTCAGCCTTCCTAATACAGTTGGACTTCACCAAGAAAAAGAGTAACTTCTTGCTTTTCTGAAGAGCGCTGTTTACTCCAAGCCTACCAAAAAGGGCTGTTTAATGTTGCTGCTAAACGCAATACCCGTTACAAAGACCATACACTCTGTGCAGCACCACTGACCTTGCTGGAATAGGGAACATTATTCTCTTTTATTCTCTTTTTTTTATGAAGTCCTTGCAGCACAAATCCCCAAACTGCAACAAGAGGCTGCAAAAAATTTTCCCATACGGGACTTCGGTGTTCGATGCCGAGCTGGAAGCCCAGTTACAGCCAGCCACAGGAGAGGGAAGAGATTTGGCCTTCAGACCAGGGAATGAGCATGAACCTAAGGATCCCTCCAGCGACACAACTGGGAAATCAGCCCATCAGCCTCTTCTCCGCCGGTCAGATCTGCTCTGCAAGGCCTGTGGAGCAGGGATCCATCCCCTGGGGGGAAGGGTACCACCTCCATGCCAATAAATAACAATAAACCACACTGCCGTCCCCCTTCCTCCCACGGGTCAGCTTGGGTCTCAGCAGCCTCCTTTGTAAATCATTGCAATTCTTAAACCACCATTTGAATCTCCTATCATTACCAAGGCACCTTATGAAATTAATAAGATTTCAAGCGAAGGGAAAAAAGCCAGCGATACTCCGCATCATGACGACTGAGCCCCTGGGGCTGCAGGAACCTCCTTTCCCCATGCTCCATGGAAATATCTTCAGTGTTAAGTCTGTGTATGCGCTGAAGGAAGAAGCTGCAATGTGCACTGGAGCACAACTGATGATACTTGTCAACACACTCGTGTTACAAGTGGTAATCTTAATAATTTTCAATCCTTAGAGAAATTACCAAATTCTGCGCAAAAGCACCAGTTTTTTAAGTAACCGCATTCCTCTCAACATTTCTTTTACTCCAGCAGTAATATTTTCACTTGCAAATCCCTAATTCTTCCATTGTAACTATTTTAACCATCATTGAAAAGCAATTAAATAATAAAACACCCTAAGCCCTATACATGCTCTCTGCTGCGAACATTACTGATACCAATTCCACTGAAGAAAATGCAGAAAAAAAATTCACTGCTTCCAGCTCATTGGATTTAACCCAGAAAAAAATACATATGTTATAGAAACATCTTCTGATGAATCACTGTATATTGAGGAGGAAGGGGAAATTACAGAAGGAAATATGGGACACATTCCAAATTATTGCCATCATACTGATTACTGATACAAATTACAGCAGTGAGCCAACAGATCGGTTTGGAGCGTCTAGAAGTAACTTTTTTTGTTGAGTTTAACACAGGCGTCTTTGGCTCATGCCTTGGAAATACAGGAATAAGATCACATAGCACTTTGTTCCCAAGAATTAGTGGTGTGGAGGTGACACAAGAGTGACTACAACATGAAACCTGTATGAGACTAAACACACTCAGTAGCCCTCACTCAATAGGTGTCCAGCCTTGCTTTGATATTAATATCAAATTACATATATTGATACTAATAAACTAAACCTCATGCAATGCTGCAGTCAGTCACGGCCGCATCTGACACCGTTATCACCTCTGAGCGTACCCAGAAGTCCAGCTAGCCAACACTGCAGAGATGCTGAAATATTCCCAATATTGTTTGAACCTATATTTTAACATATTTGTTTATTTTTAGTACATTTGCAGCCACAGGTAAACAAATGGAAACAAAATGGTAATTATTTTGAAATATGGTGGTGTAGAACATACGTATTCACTCCTTTTTGCCTCAGAAGTGAGAAAAGTATTTCACTTCTCGGTCTTGCTGGCAATGCTCCGTTCGGTTCATAATTTAGATGTATGATTTTGTACTTCGGATCTGCTCAGTCAGATGCACAACACAATTCTTAATTATTTCAAAACGATTTAAATGCAATAATAAATCTAGCGTTTGATGTAACATGGCTGCCTGACCCAAAGAAATATGTGGGTAATTATCATGCTTCCCAAGTAGGTTTTTTTTTTCCCCCAAATCAGTCACTAATTATTGGCTACACTCGCAATGATCGTTTGGAGTAATTGTGATGTTTTGCCGCATTGTTTTGGACAAGAACAATATAATCCTCTTAATGAAAATGAATGTATAGATTTTATTCCTAGGCCAAAACGCAAATGTAGTTGGTGTGATGGTTATGAACATAGTAAACAGAAGTGGCTTAAAAACCCAAAGGTTAGGAACTTGCAATACTAATTTTCTGAACAAGAAAACTCAGTACCAACCCTGGGCGCAGACAATATTTGCAGACTCTGGAGAGACCACTGCAATGTCACCCCCAGGAAAAGCCAAAGCCGCCCAGCCAGGACGGCACCACGCTAGGGAGAGCTACACCTCTGGTTTATTTGCTTTTTTTTTAAACTGAGCAGGGAATTAATGCTATCTTTGAAAGTATCTACCATTTCATTATCATTGCAGAGCCCTTACCAGGGTCACGGCAAACGGAGGTAAATGCAGATCAGCCTAGTAATGAAAGGGTCTAGCCATGAACAGGGATTTGGGGTTAGAAGAAGAAAAATCAGTGTGCCTTAGATATGTTTTTAAAACTTTTCTGTATAATAACTCTTGTGTGATAGAACACCATTCAAAACCACACCTCAGTCTAGTGCAACCTTCTAACTTCCAACTTCAGGCAGCAAAGTCCTCTTTAAAGGCCAACAACCTAAATTAAAAATAACCAGCGGTAATAATATTGATTTATCATCTCTAGAGGTATATTTTTCACAGGTGTCGAGTTAAACTTGAAGTAATCTCCTCAATTAGGACACTTTTACTCTCAGGGCAGTTACCCAAGTGCAGGTTTCAGCTGCGCTTAAAGTTGCTCTCAGGGCTCTAAGCCGTGTTCTGTCTTTGATTGCTCTGGGAAAACTAAATAAAAAATAGGTTGCTGAAGCATGAACAAGGATGAAGAGAGATGAGCAGAAGACACGAAACAAAAGCTCTGCCCCCAATCCTGCTCCATTTCATAAATCCTTGATTAAATGTGGAGAGGGTGACGCAACCTCAGAAAAAATTTCCTCAGAATTCTGTAGCGTTTCAGATGAAAAGCAGTGTTCCTGCTCACTTCCCTTTTAGTCTGAATATGGCTTTTTTTTTTCTTACTGTGTTTGCTTTAAAGACAAACACAGCTCTGCCTACATACCGTGGTATTTTTCATTCTTTAATTGCATTATGTAAATACGTATGTATAGACAAAGAGAAAGGGAAAGAGCAGCTCTGCACACAGCCCAGCCTTTTCCTACCCGCCTTCCTGCTTGTTTAGCTGGAGAATGTCCTGCCAGCCTCTGTCTTTGCAAGCACAATCCCTGCTCTAATGGAGTACGTAGTAACACACGGTGTGAACCAGAGCGCAAAACGAAGTCCCTTAATGCAAGGAGCAAACAGAGTCGTGTTATTAAAAAATACGTAATAGGAAAAAAATACATATTATGTACGACCTTCAAAATAACTGCCATAAATGCATGTGTGTATGTGTGTATGTATACGTATATACACACACACACACACACACATACATATATATATGACAAGTGATTTATCTACCTATAAAGAATAGTGTATCCTAACTGTGATCTCTTTAGTGGAAAACTTTCCAAAACGTAAGAAGCAAATCAGTTAAATAAAACCTAAAGATATTATCTTCTGTAATAAGATGCAGCTGTTTGTAAGGACACATTGGTATTGCCCCCACAGAACTGCACTACCAAAACCAGCACAAAAGTTAACTTTTTAACTCTTGCTAGGTGACTTAACCCATGGAAGAACTAACCAAGGGACCTGCAGAAAATGCATTATGACTGATTTTTTTTGCTGGCATTTCATAGGAAATGCATGTTTGTAAATGCTTGGCAAGGCAAATTCACCCCTGATTCTCTTAGATTTACTATTTGCTTTCAAACGTATAGAGCGCGAGCTAATCACAGCAGCAATTACCAGCCGTTTTAAAGACGGGAAACACCTAGTGGATGGAAATAAAAAAGGTTGGGTTTGTCACTGGTGACCACAAGTTGGTTTTCTGAAGGTTTTGCCAGCGACAGTCTCCCCGGCTGCCAGTGAAGGCTGCGCGTTGCCCCGCGCCCCGGCCCCGCTCAGCCGGGATCACGCCGTAACCCCAAACCGCTGATCCCCAGCACCGTGCTGCCAGAGGGCGACAGTCGCCCCAGCCAGTGTCCTGCACCTCTTTGCTGTTCTGCGTCTCTTTTGAACGCGTTCACGTAGACGCGAGTCGTGCTAATCTTTCTCTTATCAGCAGTTGCCAGGGCTTGGGACGGTGACTCTGAATTAGCATGAAGGGAGTAATTCCCCGAGTCCTTTGCAAGAGCTTTAAGCAATAGCCGCTGTATGAAATTATTCATTTCCCATTGCTGTCAGCAGTCCTTTTATTTACCATGATTTTTCTCTCCTTTATCCCCAGCCCTAATTTTGACCTTTAATTCATCAGTTACATTTTATGCTTTCCACAGCCATCATAAATTTCTATTACTCTGGGAAGCTGCAGCGGAAGATGCTGTGTGACAGCAGGTACCGCTGCTCTCGCTCCCCGGCTCCTGGGCAGAGGTGCTTTATATCAAGTCTGGTTTTCACATGTCTGCATCCATCAGAAGTGCTGATATATAGGAGCAACCGATCATCCCCGGCAGGGCTGCAGGAAAACGTCCCCAGGGCATATGGGAGGGACTGGAAATATGGACACGCACAAAACTTCGCAGCTTGTCTCATAAACATGCACATCACACAGGCAAAAATTAAAGTCTGTACAATGGCAAACACGAGGCAGGGAGCTCAGCAGCTTGGTCCAGTCCTGTCCCTCAGGGCATCCTCCCTCCGTCGGTGTAAGGGGCTCCCGGGCAAACGGACGCATCCAGCAACAGCAACGTTTGCTGCAGGCAAACCCACATCTCTACACGGCCTTTTTGATGAGTTTACCAAACACGCTCAGCTTCAGTTCCCATCTCGCCTGCGCGCCGTGATGCTGTCAGTGCTTCGTGGTTACGAGATGTCACGCCATCAGCCCCAACGTACCGGGGTTTGGGGACCAGAAGGGCCAGCGCTCACCCCGGCAGACGGAAACGCAGGGCAGAGACGGCTGCCGCTTTGGCTCCTCTTCCACGGTGACATATTTCAATCAGAATGGCTGGTTCTTTAATCATTCCCTCATTATATGTGACACAACACCACTTGTGTGCGAGCTGCTTTAACTAACGTGATTTTTTGCTGCGGAGAATGTGAGAGAAAGCGCTTCGTCAATTGGCTTGCCTGTGACGAGCCGTCAGCGTGACCACAACAGCCCGCACGACCAGGGGAACACAAATGGAACCATGCCCGCAGCTTTCATTTATGCGCTTCCCATCCAGGTGCACGGAAAACACATTTCATACTAAATGCAAACCACAGAGTGGACGTAAAGTCCTACAAAAGTATTAAATTGTTTCTATTTATAAAGTAATTCCGGATGAGATGATAGATTCCTGGCTTGGATTGACTGCAAATTCTCCATCCTGTGACTTGATTAAAATGCATTATAAAAGAAAGATGGCAGGAAGGCAGCCTGCATTCTCAAGTCAGGAAAAAAGCGCCCGGCTTGCCCTGCTGAATGTCCTTTTGAGCGGTAGGAGCTGCTTTAGCAGACTGCCGCATCTTTGCTGCACACTCAGATAAGCCCGGCTCCAGAATGCCACATTTTCCATTCCACATTTCCATTTAAAATTCCTGTTTCATATGCTATTCTGAGACCGGTTACTTGCAATCTGGATCTTAATGCAAATATTTAATGTTTAAGATAGAAACGGGAAGAGCTAGCTCGAGAAACGGATAAAGCCTTTTATCTTTCCAAGTTACCGTTTCACATTTGATTCAGCATGGTAAGTGATTGTGCACGGGCCCGTATGCGTATTCTCATTAATGAAAATAAGGACAACGAGAACAAGCAGCTGAAATAAATGTCACATGAAAATGCAATTTTTAGGGAATGAGAACGTCTCCCATAGCTGAGCCCCGGGGGGGCTGGGAATGGCAAGAAGGGCTGAGCTGAACACGAGGGCTGCAGCAACCCCAGCCTGCCCGGGGACCGGTGGCACCTGGGGCAGTGGGACTGGCCGGAAAACCACAGCAGTAACACCACCACCAGGCCTTATATCTACATATTTGCGTGTGTCTGAATGCACTTTATATAAATAGCCTTATATACTTGTTATATATGAAGTTTATATAGATAACTTTATAGAACTTTATACGTAGACATATATATTGCAACAAATGATGACCTCATCGACTCTGGTTTCATTCTGATTTGACAACTCTAATTTTTTTCTGGCGTGAAACTACTCTTGAAACAGCTGATACCCTCAGCCTTCCTCCGGGAAGGGGAAGGGCCACTTTCAAGCCCTTGCACTGCCCGATTCAGGCCAGCTCTGATCCTGCCCCTCCAGCTCACCCTGCAGACGTGCCGGAGTCAGAAAAGATGCTGGAAAACCCAGTTTTACCCAGCCCAGGTGAAGAGCCAAAGCACCTGGGACCCTCGCTCCTCACCGGCTCCGACCACCCCGCTTTTACAGGCTCGTTGCCGGCAAACTGATATTACCAGGAACACTTTACCAGAAGACTCTCACTGTCCCTGGGTTTGTCCTCACCTTCAGCCTCTTCCTTTTCCTCCCTCCCCGTAACACTTCCTCAGGCTGCGTTTCGTTTTCCCCACAGAATATCCCACCTTGAGGAATAAGTGATCTTCACCTGTGTATCGGCAGCGGATACAGACACGATAAGGAATCCAAGGAAGCCGTCAGGCCAGGCGAGCAGGGTCGAGACAAACCCGGTGAGGCCGAAACAAGAACCCGAAGACAGTGCAGCCAGAGCGGCGACGGCGGCAGCACGCTGCTCGCTGCAACGGCTGAAACAGAAACACGTTTCAGGAGACGAAGATATTGTCACTGGGAAGCAAAAAAACCCCAAACCTGTAGGAAACGATAAAGCACAGCACTGTCCTTTACCGTTGGCCCGGCAGCGTCTTTTCCCCTCCGGATCTGGTTCTGGCTGTGCAGAAATAACCCAGAACTGACACCGGCTGCAGCATCATGGAAAACACAATTTTGCATCCTTTGCTAAGACTTTCACTGTCCTACACTTCAAATATTCCGCTGCTGCATCCAGCAGGACTCACGCACCTGCTGTCACCGGCCGTAGCACAGGGAAAGGTTCGGATCAGATCAGATCCGAGATTTCTCGTCTTAATACGGAACCTGAGGGTGTCTGTCCTAGGTATGTGGCGGGAGGACACACAGACCCAGGTATTGCTCTGTGCGACCCCCACTTGGTTTCCTGATGTCTAAATTAAAACCAGAGCGCATGGCTTAAAACCTTTCCCAAGTGTTTGTCTCCGTCAGGTGTAATTGTGGGCGCCCCTTGTAGCCATAAGAAGAGCTAATCTTCCTGGAATCTGTAAATCTAACAGTTCAGATTTATAAGAACATTCCAAGAGGACATTCTTGGGTTTTGTTTTCAATTTCATTCTCCCTTACGGAGTTAAGAGCAAAATGCCCCTAATGTCGCTTTTATAGGGATAATCGAAGATATGTACCATAGCAAATATACCTCTAATAAAATGAAATGTCTGAATTGAATTAAATGAGATTCTGTTGATATCTTTTGCTGGAAAATCAACCTGTTTCTTCTTAAATTAACCTGGCCTTCAGTCTCTTAACACCTAATTGTTACTTCCCTGGTATCCGCTAATGGGTTTTAAATCAAAGGAACGCAAATGATAATTGGAACTGTTTAAATTCCTTCTCATTGATTTGGTTCAGTAGTTTCCAGCTTCTTGACTCTGGCTCTGCCAAGGCACACTCTGTGTGTGTGTGTGTGTGTGAGAGCGCACGCGTGTATCTGTGCATGTGTGTGTCAGTGCATGTGTGCGTACACGTGTGTGGCAGCGCATATGTGTGTCAGTGCATGTGTGTGCACATGTGTGTATCTGTGCATACGTGTGTCCGTGCATGTGTGTGCATACATGTGTGGTAGCGCATGTGTGTGTCAGTGCATGGGTGTGCACACGTGTGTGGCAGCGCATGTGTGGCAGCGCATGTGTTTCAGTGCATGCATACGCACACATGTGTGGCAGTACGTGTGTGTCAGTACATGGGTGCACACACATGTGTGGCAGCGCATGTGTGTGGCAATGCATGGGTGTGCACATGTGTGTGGCAGTGCATGTGTTTCAGTGCATGCGTGCGCACACATGTGTGGCAGTACGTGTGTGTCAGTGCATGGGTGTGCACACCTGTGTGGCAGCGCATATGGGTGTGCACACGTGTGTGGCAGCGCATGTGTGGCAGCGCATGTGTTTCAGTGTATGCGTGCACACACGTGTGTGGCAGCGCATGTGTGAGTCAGTGCATGGGTGTGCACATGTGTGTGGCAGCATGTGTGTGTGTCAATGCATGGGTGTGCACACGTGTGTGGCAGCGCATGTGTGTGTCAATGCATGGGTGTGCACATGTGTGTGGCAGCGCATGTGTGTGCCAATGCATGGGTGTGCACATGTGTGTGGCAGCGCACGTGTGCATGCTCTGAAGATACATGCACACGCGTGTATGCTGCGGGGTTTGTACTCATGCAATACATGAAACCTGGCTTTGAGATGACAAAACCACAATAACACACGTTCAGCCAGTGCTAAATTTCAGTTTGGTGATCAAATTCTCCAGGCCTGTTAAAATGACATCTAAATCATTCAACACTTACGAAACCAGCAGACTCTCATCTAATTTTCACACTCCCGTGTAAGATGGTCAGCGTGGGGTGCGGTTGGGGTGCTGGGTGCTTATGGCTGTTCTGCGGGTACGAGCCGGGGCCGGTAGCAGCTATAACAAGTACCCGGTGCTGTACTTTATATGCTCATATTTTAACCCCTAGTCCCAGAGGGTGACTCGCTTCCAAGCTGTCACTAGCTCCAACAAGCAGCGACATCTTTGACAGTGTCACTCCCCCTCCCCTTGGGCCCATTCAGAACTTGCTAAATAAATCATAAAAAAATGACTTCAGCATTCCAGTCATACCCGGCTGCTCATCGGGTTTCAGTGATGCCAGCCAGGTGGAATTTACGCTCAGTGTAATCAATCCAGAGATTTTCCTTCCTCGATTAATTTTCTGCCTGATATTTTGATCTGGTGTTAATTCTGCTCCCTCTTTTAGTCCTGCCATTTTGTCATCGGGGGGGTGACCGCTGGGCCACCAAGTCTGTGCCCTGGAGCTGCCTGCGGTGGGGATTGCCCACTCCTGTCCCCTGCCCACTGGTGTCAGCCCCAGCATCGCTCCCCTCCCTGGAAACACACTGCACCAGGGGTTCCGCTGGTACGGGTGTAATTTCTTCTCCCTTCCCAAAATCGGAAGCATTGCATCCAAGCAGGAGCTTCCAGTCTATTCTGTCCTCTGCTCATTGCCTGCACAGCATATGCTAATTCAGATTTTAAAATAGGCACCTCTTCAGAGAAAAATAGAGGTTGCAAATTACACGGGGAGGGCAGACTCTCAGCAGCACCAGCACCTCCACGACCCGTGCACGCCTGCGAAACAGAGGGCTTATCTCTGCACAACGGTGTAGTGGAAATATTTCTCTGCTCAAATGAAGAGACACAGCCGAAAACCAAAAGATACAAAAAAAAAGGTAGCGCTTTTAACACCCAGCGAGATAAAGGCAGCATCATTCACGCTCCCAGATATATTGCAAGGATTTGAAAACACCCTGCAATTTGTCTCCTCTTCTGACAAACAGAGGATGCTCGCGACCTGCTGCAGCCACGGGTAGTGCCGTGAGTACAGCGGCACGGATCCTGACCTCGGCACTGTGCTCGGAGGGCACGTTTCCCCCAGCGGGATATTTTACCTTCCGAGTGAAAACACCTTCTCTCCATTCCTTGCTGCGGAGCCCAATCAGCTGCAAAAGCCTTAATTGCTCCACGTTGGACTTCTCGGTCCTGACTTCCAGCATACCTTGAAGAATAGCAACTGGGAAAAAAAAACACCCCTGTTCTTTCTGAGCATTATCCCCTCCGTACATAAAGATACACCATAGATATTTTCAGTCACGGCTCCAGCCACGTCTCCAATATTTACTTAATGTTCAGGCAATCCCTGTTTTAAACCCCCCTTTTTTAAACACAGTTCTTACCAGTCACAGGGCGAATGTATACAGTCTGACATCTCACACTGTGTATCGCCGCAGGAAAATGTGATGGGACAAGACAGTGCTCTCTGTTGGGAATTCATGCGGTGGCTGGACATACCATTGCCCCTTGGTCATCACTGGGCAAAAGCTTCATTATAAACCCTCCAGAGCAGTAAGGGGGGGCACAGCTTTCAGACAGGGATCTCCACGGCTCTTTAGCCACTCTTGGCAGCCTATGAGCTGAGAAAATACATATATTTTAACCTGACCCCAATGTATGGGCTCCAGACAACCTCTTTTACTCAGAAAATATCTAGTTGTGGTTCTCCAAGATCCTGGTGAGATCATGGTGCAGCCTCCATGCAAGGAGCAGCACATAGAAGCGTCTAGGTTGGAACAGACCTTTAAGACCATCGAGTNTCGAGGTACACGTCCCCTGAACCTGCATGCCCACAGCAGCCAGCATCTTCCTCCATTTCCAGATGTGGCCTCATTTCTCCCTTACCAGCGCTAACATACAGCTCTGAGCTGACCCAATGTGGTCGTACAGTGTTGCGATAATTTTGACATCAAACCACACAGGTGAGTTCAGTCAGAGGCTGCGATGGAGATCTCGGAGAGCCTGGACTCACATGGTGAGAACCGCCTCATGCACAGAGCGATCGCCCTTGGGATAGAGCCGAGACCAATTGGTGATGTGTAAAACCCAACACAAGACAGCTGAAACTGAAGCAAAAAAGTGCAAGGTAAAAAAAAATTGAACTTTTTTTTTTGTTTTTTTAATGTTACCAGCAATTAGGTTTTTAATTTTTCCCCAGAATAAGTATGCCTGAAATATATGTCATACTCATCATATGTTTTCACTGGAGAAGACAATACAGGTATTATACAGTGCAGCACACTTGCAAGTATAGTGTCTTGATCCCACCTGTTTTTAATTGGAAAATACTGTGAGCAGGTATTGCATTAGTCCTTGCAGGTCTTTTGTCAAAACCTTCCTGTAACCACAAGGTGCAAGGCAGGTTTAAAGTAACCAAATTGGTGTCTCCTCCATTGGCAGGATTTACTGAAAGTAGGAACATTTTTATGCACTCAGTATTTTCTCACTCAAGGCAAGTTGGGTATTTTCTATCAGATTACCAGCAGGCGGTAATATTTTGATGCTCTAATGCTACTGAAATAAAGACATCACAAAAGACATACTGTAAGATTTTTATCTCAAGGAAATCTAATGCTATATGTCACTTTGAATTTTAGTTACACATCCTTACACCATAAAGAGCAGTAGGTATTTTGGCTGCATAGCAGAACCAACCTTCCAGGTACAGCCTTTCCCAGCTGTATGGCATTTCACCCTTACCTTTTTTAATACAGCATTATAAGACAAATATTATTAGCGCAAAGAGCTTTAAAGTCACACTATGTGAAAGTTTAGACTCTTGAGGAATACAGCAGTCCCCAAAGACACCAAGCACCACCAGGATGAGAAGCAGAGCAGACCTTCCCTGCCCTGTCAACAAGTATTTTAAATCCTTGTTGAAAAAGCTCCACAATTACATTATGAGGGAAAGTATCTGAGCAAGTAAATATTCCGTGATTTCCCCTGATACAAGGGCATGCTGCCGGTGAGTTGCTGAGACATCTCAAGATCACTTTGCGGTTCAGGCAGGAGCTGACGAACAGCTCGCAGTAGGTAATGAGGAAAAAACTTCATCAATTAGAGAGCTGGGAAACCTTCCGACAGGAGAAGGGAGTTTTCCCGTTTATCTTACAAATGATCCCTTGCAAGGAAAGGGTTACGGAAGATGGCCCGAGACGCACGTGCAGCCCACAGCAGTACCCTTCTGTTGCTGACAGATTATCTATATAAAATGCCAAATACTAAAGTAACTATTCCCTGGGCTCTAGAGGGGAAGACTTCATTTCAGTTTGCTCGGAAAGAGAAATCTTCCCTTATTTCATAGCTCAATCATAGAGAGTGGTCAGCGACACACAGGTGAGGCGAAGGAGAGCAGATCTGCTGAGGAAGGGGAGATCTGCACAAACGAGGAGCGTAGAAGAGAGAGGAGCCCAGTGTCCATGGGATGGATCCACATCTTAGTACCAAAGAGTTTTTCCAGCCAGGTATTTCGTCACGGACCTTCCTGCCTACTCGTAATGAGGGAGAATAAAGTCAACATTCACCAGTTAACACTGCTGGGGCAGTGAGACAATTACAGGAATAAAATCTGCTCCATCAAAAGGACTCATGGCCACCTATAACCTCATATCTACTGGTATTGCTGACCAAAACAGCTATTAGAGGTAACAAGGAATGGAGACTTGCGCTGTTGATGTCTTTGTTAACTGCCCTTCCCTCCTCTGCAGTGGCACACCAGTACTGCTCCTGGCAAAAGTCACAACGAAGCAGCAGACATTACCTGAACCAGCCTTTTTTGTAAGTGTTTCAGCTGCCCTTAATGTAAGAAAATTAAATTAAATAAAAATAAAACCCAACCACCAACACAGCAGGACAAGAATCAATTTTGCTTTAAAATGATTACTCAAACCTGATGATGAGCTTATACAAGCAAAAATATTACCAAGTTGTGCACTTTTCCTCCATGGCCTTCATTCCCTGTGAGGTGTCGTTGCTCCGTGCGGAAACTCCCCACCCGGCGGCAGTCCTGCAGTCAGGCCAGGGCCATGGGCTGCCTGGCGTGCGCAGGGTACCAGCTACCACCAGAGACCTGCTCGAGAATCATAGAATCAGAATCACCCAGGTTCAAGAGACCTTTAAGATCATTGAGTCCAACCATAAACCTAACACTCAGGAACATCCATGTGAAGAAATTTCTGACGCCAAATATATGCTCCAGAAATTTGTTTCCAACGGTTATGCTCAGTCAAAGAACAGGGGTTGGCCCAGCATGTCCCTCCTGCACTCAAAGAAATACCTTGTAATGAAACATCCTTGGGAAAGTCTATGCAGCTTTGAGGAATTATTTAAGGCTAACTAATGTTTAAAAACAGCAGCTTTTTAGTGGATAATTTACACACAATAAGGAAGATGGGATTTGTCAAACAAACTGTGCACTCAACAGAAGCTGCTAAAAAGCTTCCATAGGTTACCGAACCATTTTTAGGCTCAGGATGCTTTATGAATATTTCTCTAAGCTGCCTGGTTTCCAACCAGCTGTACTGGCACATCGTCCCACTAGATGCAAGTTGAATTTACATGGCGTGTTCAGATAATCAGAGCTGTGATCATTTACGTGAAACAAACAAGACAAATATTTAAACAAATAAACAGTCTATGGTTTTATGAAAACATGATGACTGCATAATTAATTCTTCCCAGGCACTGTGAATTCCTACATGGTTTGAACCGATGTTTTCAGAGTGTGACATTTAAAAAAGAGCAGAAAAGGCACTGGGGCAAGTCTGAGAAGATTGCTTTTCATGGTGCTGGTGCCTTGGCACTGCCACCAGCCAGGAGGACTTTGTAGGCAGCCGGGTGGGCTCCTACCCTGTTCCTCGGCGTTGTCCAGGCATTCACAGCCCACGCTGCTCCTCAGGAAGGAAAGGTTTCCCACATCTTGTAGAGCTCAGAGACCAAAGGCTGAAAAACACCCCAGGGGTGCCTAACGCTACAGCTGGAATATCTCCACCTTTCATTTTCTTGTCCTCCCAAAATGCTAAGATTAATGACTTTGAGAAGTCTGCCCAAGCACTCTCCTCTGGATGTTCCACTTGAGGACTCCCCGCTCCCTCAGCCACTTCCACATGACCCAGTCGCTGGGACAGTAAACTCCATTTTGATCTGAAATTCTTCATATTAATAATGTCATACATTACATTTGACAGCCTCTAACCGATTCTCTGACTTCTATATGGCAAAAACTTCTGGCAGTGTTATTGGCTTTCCCTTTTTTATTAACTGCTCTAACTGGCAGCGAAATCCCCAGCAGAAACAGATGCTCCCAGGGGAATTTTTTAAAGGTTAGATCCTCTCATGCTGATGCAACGTTTTTGTCATTATTCAAGAAGACAGATTAATCACTTAGGCCTATATCCTAATCACAGTAGGGGAAAAAAGTCAGTCAGGTGCTTAAAAGAGGTTTAAGCATTTAAATATACTTCACAAATTTAGTCCCTGGCAATCAAGCACTGGAACAGGGAGAGCAGCAAAAGGGGAGAATCAGACAAAGGAACGGACATACATTACAAGCCCAAAGAGAACAATGCAACATGGCATCAGGAATGGAAAACATAGCTGGTGAGATGTAGGAAACTTTGGGTTTTTCTTGACAAGAAGGTAGAGACTAGCACAAAGAGTACCAACCCTGCAAGCACAGTAAAAATGGTCATAATTCACAGCTTCTGAGGACACTGAAGCTACAAGCCAAAGTCACTCACAAATGGAGTCTGTAGGTTATGCTGGAAAATAGCTCCATAGTTTCTCAAAAAACCATGACACTGTACTGCATTCCTAGAGTAGAAACACCCAAGTGAAAACATACGGGCCACGAAAAAACAGCATACAAACTGCCCTTCATGATTCATCATTCATTATAACTCTATGTTCAGTCCATTAGTCCACCTGGCCCTTCTACATCCACAATACAAAAAGAGGATGATAGTTACTTTTTGGAGACACTCACTGTGGAGAATCCAACTCACCTTAAAAGGACTTGAGATTAATGGCCTGAATTGAAACATTTAACTACCTTGATCACAGAGACTCTTGTGATGTGTGAGATATTATTGAGAAAAGTCTAATGAAATTAGTTATGTTGAATATGTTTATGGTTAATGGAAGAGTGGAGCAAGAGCCATTTTAGCCATCTAATGTGTGAAAATGAACAATTCTCTCCTGGAACGACAATGGGCCACAGAATAAACCTTTTAAGTATGTACTAAATCCATTACCAGCTCCCATTTGAACCTCTCATTTTGGATGCATCAATGGCTATTGACAATCTGTCTTCCAGAACTTACACACTAAAATGCTTTGACTTATGTTTTCTTGTTGTGTACTGGGGAGACAGATGGTCAGACTTCTTCCCTAGGTGGAAAGTCTTTATCAGCAATACAAAAATGTGCTTTAAATATCAGTTCCTCCTCAGGTAGGACTCCTGATGGTAGGAGTCATCTGTCCTCCTCATGGCAGGACACTGGTGAAATAGAGGACCTTTTCTCTAATATTCCTTCCTGAAGAATTTCTACTTTGCTTCTGCTCCAAAAATTTTACCTTTAAAGGGATTTCTACTGTCTCAACAAGCAAATGCTGCAACTAACACATCGATTTAGCCCAAGTTTCTTGGGATTCAGATTACATCATTTCTACAGGCAGGTGCATGATTTCTTTCCCGTGTGTTTACAGTGCCCCTGACATAGCTCTGAGTAGATGGAAATGAACATTGAGAAGATAGAACTGAGTATTACCTCCAGCACAGGAGGTGAAAGAGCATTCTTGGCCCCCTGCAATGGCAAACTTCCTTTGTGGAACTGGGCCTCAACTTTTGCATTCACACAATTAAAAGACTTATTGAGGTGCCTAAGGAATACCCCACAGAGAAAGGCCAATGTCCACCTCCCATGACTGACAGCGAACTTTCCTGTAACAAATAGGAAACAGCATCTTATAAAAATACAGCAAAGGCAGCCTGGTCTTTCATTTCCAATTGAAGAAGAAATATTCAGCATGATACATTATGACTTTAAGTGTTCCCTAAAGACAGTGATCGAGCAGCCTGTTGTGTCCAGAGTCCACAGACAGCGACACAACAGGAAGAATTAATGAGTGTTTTCTGTGTTACGAGCAATTATTTTGGGACAGAACAGAAAAAGGTGCTCTGGAAAGGCTAAACAAATTTAAAAGATGGTGCCCAGAACACTCTTCTGCATAACAGTCACCTCAGCTGGTTTAGGAATGGACTGGAAAGTTTGGGTAAACTTGCATTTTCTTTATGTCTTCACTCTAAGCCCAAGGTTGACTAGCTGAAATCTGCTAAGCATAATGAAACCTCATAGGACGTTCCATTGATTTGAAGAGTTAAGGGATATCCCTCAGACAGACAGGGAGTCAATGGATCCCTTGGGACAGGGGCTCTTTGCCAAACATATCTCTCCACCACTCCACCATAGGTTATAGTGCCCAAAGGGTGTTTGTCCTCCCTACCTTCTGCTGTTGAAGGGCAACCCCTCCTTTCCTTCCCTTCCTGCCTCACAAGGCCAGTTGGAGGAGTCCATCTCCTTTCCCCAGTTCCTTTCCAACCCAGCTATGGATCATGCTCAAGGTCCACTTGACTGAGCAGTGCAGACCAGCCCCGGGTCCTTTGGTTCTTAGAGGTCGCATCATTGCTCCCGTAACAAGTTTATCTTCCATCATACCAAACACTTCCACCTCATAAATTGTGCAAAGGTATATTTTGACAGGTGAAGTATATTTTCTTGTTGCTGAGCCATGGTGGAGCTCATCTGTTCAAATCAGCTCCCAGGTTGTTTACATTCCTGTGACATAGTCCTGTTCATCACAAAGTCAATATGAGGTCCGATTATTATGGTCAAACGGCTCTTAATTCTCCAGGCAAGTCAGCCATTGATCTCTGAAGAGCCCTGATGCTCCTCCCTGTGAACTCAAGATGAATGAACAGCGTCACTCCCATGGGGCTTGCAGGCGGTGCCTGCTCAAGGCCATGCACAATTCCCTAAATACCACTGCTTTATCTGTCCTTATTCTGGATTTTGTTGCTGGACTCTTAGTTCAAATGAAATTTGGCTGAAAAAAATATATACCAGCTCACGCACAAAAACACTCAAGGCAGCATCCTGCAATAATCTAAATAAAGTAATTCTCTTCAATGACCCAGCTCAAAGAGGTAGAGCTGAGAAAGGAAGGCTTCTGCCCTGATTCCAACTTCATATGCAGACAGACAAAAGGGTAGTCTTCTTTGTAAACTCAGAAGAATCACAACAAAAGTGTTGGGACTTCGCCTAAGTTCCAGACTTTTAATTCCGTCACATAACAAAGCTGACATGGTTTGTCTTCCTTCCAGACATTACAGCAGTAGCCAGCAATTTAAACCACATCCTTCAGTACTTGTCAGATTAGCTTAAATCCCTTCCTAACATGCAGGACAGAACGAGCTTAAAATTAATAAAAAGAAATGGGAGATTGCCCAAAGTTATGTAGAGTGTGTTTAGTGTTTAAAGGCCCGATACAGACTCTACTGGAATGTTCCTATTAACTTCATTAGATGCTGAATCATACACTTGGACTACTGCAAGCATATATGTACAAAAATGAACACAAAAGAGCGGCTCACCTTCTATCTCTGATCACTGCTCAGAACAGAAAGTCTGGCATATTATGGGAAAGTATGCATTTTAGAGGAATTTATAAGTCTTTTAAATTTGTAGGTTATTTCTTAAAAAGAGGAATTTATCACACACAATTGAAAATGAAAATCTTGGTACCTTTTCATCCAAAGTAATGAGGAAAGGCGCTTATTCTTTACTCTGCAAATCTCCTTATTTCAGTAGACAGCACTTTTTAAATGCTGCTGTACGTTTGTCATGGCAAAGGCATTTCTTTTTCAGATTCCCAAGTATACACTTTTCTGGGAAAAAAACTCTCCTATTGTCCTAGGGATATTTTGTACAGGGTACAGACAAGGCAATATGCATTTTCACTCTTCCCCGAGGAACTGAAGACATTATGCTTCAATAGTTAATTCTTTCCCTTCCTGAAGCACACCTTGTGCCTGCACAGATCTTCAGTCAAATACATGGTGCATTACAGCAGAATTTAGAGGGCAGAATCTGTACATCATCGTGGTGAGATATAATTGTAAAACTCAGCCAA
The DNA here is from genome assembly GCA_013397275.1 of Burhinus bistriatus. Lineage (NCBI taxonomy): Eukaryota > Metazoa > Chordata > Aves > Charadriiformes > Burhinidae > Burhinus > Burhinus bistriatus. Next base: position 318,461 of record VYXH01012167.1, on the reverse strand, counting down.
GTATTCAGACTAACCAATAATTTATTTGTCAAGTTTCATTTATTTGTCTTAAAAATCTTCAAGAGAAGATGTTAAATTTATTCTTGACATTTCCCCCCCTGTAGATAATAGCTTGCATAAACATGGTATGAATATTCAATGTTCAAGCCTTAAAATTTGGACTGTCAGTTAGTTACATAAATCATATAGTATTATTGCTTTTCCTTCATGACGTATGTAACTAAGCAACAAATTATGAATTTAAATATTAAATTTATTACATTCTCCCCTTTTAACAGTGGTAAGAGATGTAGAAATCTCAGCTCAGCAGGAGGTGGCTTGTGCTCTCCTAAAGGTGAAGAATCAGAGAAACACATCAACTCAAAATCCAAACCATGCTGCCTATTCTACATTAGAATTTACTTAATGAGTTTTATTGTCCTGGCAAGGCTCAATTTCCCAGTTATTCCCAAAAATTAATTCAAAATACCAAGAATGGGGTCAAGACTAGGCTTGTTCTTGAATTCAGATGACAATGCAGAAATACCTGCACGTCCATGGCCACCACTTCATTGCCAGCTGCAAATTCCCAGAGCACCTAAAGAATTCGTAATCTAGCTGCAGTTAGTTGCAATCAAAAATGGGATGTGCTTAAGACAAAGAGCTGGAATAGCAGCACAAAGCTCTCTTCAAGAGAGTTGGAAGAGACATTTGTCATTTAAAACAAAAATTGAAGACTTCTAAGAGAAAAAATGGCAGAATAACCTTAGAGTAAGAGGTATTAAGGTACTAAAGGGAGTAACCTTTAAAGCCTGCCTACAAAATAGATCCCTGAAGTCCTGAATCGTAATAGCAGAGGGGAGGAAGAGAGCCTTGAAATAAATGCACATTAGTCCAGAAAACTCCCAGAGACAATGGAAAGCGCAGAAGTTTCATGTTAAACTATTTTATTTCTTTGCTAAAACCTGAACTCCTAAGTAGCGTGGAGTGCAAGAGGAAAGGAGAAAGAAAGGATAATAGGAGGGGAAATAAAACTCTCTTTTTAAATGCATTTAGCAGCGTAGTGATAGGGGTAGCGATTACACTCAATTTAATCTGAATGGATAACACAGTCCAGGATATTATCTGTAGTTTTCTTAAAAATCTCCTCTGAAACGCGGCTTTAGCATGTCTTTCTGCAGCAGTAGCTTTGCTCCCAGCGGTGCCGTTTCCCACGGCACTCTGCTGCTGGGGTCAGCCCTCTGCAAAATGGGCCTTGGGACGCAGCACAGGAAAAAATCGTTTTATTCAAGGGAGAAACTGAACTGGTGAACGGGGTGGCAGGAGCCCTGAGCTGGTTAATTTAGGGAAAATTCTATGTACCACTTGTGTAAAACAGCATGGGATCCGCCAGTAACAAAAGTCAGTTGCTGTTACTGTTAACCAGACAAGACGAGAGAAAAGGGATTGCAGGAAGACCTACCCGAAAAAATCAGCTATTTGCATTCACCTACTTTGTGCAGCCTTTGTGAAGCTGAGAAACCATTCACCGTTTTGCAATAGCAGGTTGTATTTGTAATATTGCAAACTAGCATACCTCAAGTTGTGCAGTCCAGATGGGTTACAGCTCCTGGCTGCTCCACTTTGCCATCCTGGTCAAAGATGCACGCTACCCGCTGTCACAGGAACGCAGGAATGGGTGACCCCAGTGAAATTCAGGAGTTTTTTGCTCTGAATTCACTTCACTCATTCACTTCAGTGAATACCTCATGGCAGGATGACACCTCCTGAATCTCTCACCTTGCTCCATGTTCACATCTTCTTCGAAAGTTGCTACCCGGACACCAGACTAAGATTACTTTATGTGACCTAATAACACAGTGCCAAATATGGGATAGACAAAACAGATGAAGAAGATAAGTTCTGGTTTTATGGCAAACTTCCTACTGGTGCTTAATTAACAACATTATAAGGGCTAATCACTTGGTGGTTCCTACCTCCACTCATTTTCTCGGTGGCACAAGGGCATGCGACAGGGGTGAGTGGCTGTACCATGTCTGCTTGCAATAATCTGTCACTTCACAAAGGGCTGTGGTGCCATTAACTGGGTTAATTGGGTTCATAATTGTTGCCAATCCAGACATCTGTGCTCAGCTGCTGCCACTTCAGAAGAAAAAAAGAAGCTAAACACAAGTTCCTTGAAATGCTGGCCATGAGAAACTTGTCCCCAGACAGCTTTTACATCCCAAAGGAGTCCTGGAGAGAAAGAGGGTGCACAGGGGAGAACCCTCTTGGCTGGTGAGATTTTCCTACTTTCAGAAGTTATTCCCAGAAACACAATTTCCAGAATATGAACCCCCGGTTTCCCAGAACAGACATGGGAAAATTCCTAGGTAAATAACACTAGAAAGGCAAATGGGATTTGGCAAAGGGAAAATATCAAGGAAATTCTTTTAGATAGCAAATCGCTTATTTTTAAGTCATCACCAATACTGGAGATGTCTCAATTCCTCTATAGTTCTCAGAAAAAAATACTGGGCGGAAGAAGCTTTTATTTTCTGGCTCACAGATCGAGAGATGCTATCTCCCTCTTTCCAACTGAAGTGGGCAGAGGATGAAGAAGCTCTAATTACTGTGGGTAACAAAAGAGTTACTGGTAAATGGTAATTTAACTTAGTGAATGTATTGAATTAGGCAGCATATTGTGGAAGCCCACAACTAAAGAGATTTTTTATGAACAAAATTGAGAGGTTTTGGCTTTTTCTTTCCCTGTAACTGACATTCAATGTATATCTGTTCTCAGTGATTGACATTACATTTTAGATGAGAGTTTTGTTTTGGTTTTTTATCTGCTCTAGAGACTGACACTAAGTTACTTCATGGGATTAGCGATTTAAGTAATGTGAGTAGGTTGGTTGTCATGATTAGCAGAAGCTAAAGCAAAGCAGCATTTGCTAACTGCAGAGAATTGAGACGATGTGGCTGGCCGCAGCGGCTTATTAAATGTATAATGAGCTCAGGCAACTTATAAAAGGAATCAAAATTCTGTAATGCAGGGAAGCACATTTCCTGAGTACCAGCATATTCCTGTAAGACTCTGAGGTGACATGAGATTATTATAAAGTATTTAGTGAACAGACATTTAATTGAACGCGTGCGTATAGGAAAAAGAATTTGGGACAGTGTGCTTTTCCGAGAAGAAGTTCAAACTTTGGCTTAACCAAGCCAATAACTCTCTAATTGCAATGCTGCTGAGATGGGAATCGGTCTCTCTTCTTTCTTTGCGGACCATTTTTCCCAGCCACTAAGTATCACCATTTGAATCTATACATTGCTTCTGGAGATCTTTTTTGGCTTTCTGTCGTCTACTATACTTAAAGTCCCCTGGCATCAGAATTCTCCCACTTTAATCAGGCCCTGCTTTGATTTCAGACACTATCCCCCTGACTTTGCCTTGCAGACCTTTCTCTCTGCAGCCGCGGTCTCTCAAAGAGATCTCAGCACGCCTGCCTCCAGCCTTCCCGATTCAGTTGATGCGGTTGCTACCAGTCTGCAATGTAAAATAATAACGTTTTCAGCAATTCCTAAATTGTTGGTTTCTACAAAACACATACAGCTTACCTGCATCATCTTCCTAAAAATGCACCGCTTCCAATGAAGCGAGACTTCCTTCATATGGCATTTACATGGTATGTCCCCAAAAAGATACAAATCTTCATCGCTAGAAAGCGCAGGTCCAGCGTGCTGTTCAAATACGGGATACGTGGCAGGTGATGTAAATCTCATCGGACAGTGTAAGAAATTGGAAACAGCTGTAGGTGAGTGAGAGCACTGCCAAGAGCAGCTTTATCAAGGTTCAATCAGTTTGGGGGATTTTCCTTGCAGGCAGGCAAGAGACTCCCCATTTCCATCAGGTCACCGACACCCCCTGGCTTCTCACACCCAACAGTACTTCTGTTACCGCGTCCAGCACAGAAACATCCCTGCTGCTTTCTGGTGGTGCTGTACAATCCTAAAGTGTGTGTTCCTCCCGCCTCCCGAACTCCTCATAGCTATTTGGGAGCGGAGGGCGAGACTCTACAGAGGACGACAGTAATCTTTGGGTTATGCCATCCTCCGAAGCAAAAGGTATTGTAAATGGTGATGCAAACTGAGGGCTGTAAGAGCTCTGCTCCCTTTTTAGCAGTTAACTCGTACAGCATAATCCCAAGAAACCTGGATCCTCTTTGCAAGTTCTGTCGTTATTGATACTCTCCAAACGATCGTCCTAAGAGTGGTGCTCCTCCAGCACTGGGCTTAGAAGATACACGACGAACGTGATGTACCACCAAAGGTGTTGGAGCAAGATTTACAGGAGTACGGCACAGCACGTGAACCAACAGAGGAGAACATTAAGCATGAAACTTGCACTGAGTACTAGCAAAATTTGGGAATCCGCCTCCTTTCCACACCTCGAATATCTTTAAAAATCCCATCCCTAATGAAATTTAGGTGCCGGAATTGATGAGGGTCTGCAAGCAAAAGGAAAATATTAATTTAGCCCAGACTCCATAGCATTGTGCTTATTAGGCAATTCTCTGATTTGGGGAAATATGTGCTACCTCAGGGTTTGGGTTTTTTAACCATTTTTCTCCAATAGCAAGGAAAAAGTTTTTTTCATTTCCTTTTGTGGAGAAATATATACAAGCTTGGCAAGAGGAAGGCCTCAGTTCATGTAAAATGTAGGAAGATATAATGGAAGTTTCACAATACCCTTTCAAAGTACCTTAATACACATTAGGCAGACTATTTCAGCTGCTGAATTCATTCAACATTTCCCTACTTTCTGTTCAAAACTTGTGAAATACAGCATTTTTATGATTAGAGAACTGTCATTTATAGGTTTGACTTCAGTCATTCATTTAGCAAAAAAACCTTTGTCTGGCCAAAGAGAATAATTTCATCTCTGTCCAGTTGGGGAATAGCTAACGGGGCTGTTTGGCTGTTTAGCTGCAGCCGAAACTTAGGGCAGAGCGTGCCACCCCATCTTTTATTTTCATCTTATTCCTCCCAGCTCAGCAAGTTAAACAAATTATTTGAAAATAACCAGCTCATACGCTGGCAGCAGCCAGAAGAAAATTTCCTGCTTGCACAGAAGATGTTATTCCAGAAGGGAAGTGGCAAAAGAGACATTTACTATTCAATTACAGACCCGCTCACGTGCCAATAAAGGTACTGCAAAATGCAGTCTTGGATTTCCGTGCAGAAGGGGAGACTTTCTCTGCTTCGGGGTACTGCAAAGGTAACACGGGCTGCGGTGTCGGGGGCTTGAATTCAAGCCAGACCAGATCTCACTGCAATGAAACAGCAGAAATTTTATCGTAAAATACGCACCACACCTTCTCCTCGGATTTATAGGGGATTTGACAGGAATCTTACACGTGCTGTTTTGTAACAATGATGAACTTTCGTTATCTTGCTCTAAACACGCGGGTCAGGCAGCGAGAGCATCTGAGGGAACAAGAGGCAGGCAGCTTGCATCTCCAGAGGGTTTGCCTTTCCTGCGCACATTAGCTGGAATGCACGCATGATTTTAAAAGAAACCCTTCGGTTTAGGCTGAAAAGGGGGAGGGGGGGGGAATATTTGGGTTAATAAGTTTGGGTTCCTTCTCACAGCAAATTCTCTACTCAGAGGGAAAAAAAAAAAAGTACAGTCAAAAGGTAGCAAATTAGCTGTAAAGGGCAGATTTTGACCTGATAAAACTGGCGTGGCTATTTAGGGAGCAAGATTTCATTAGAGTTGCTATAGCAATTGGAACAGTTTGACAAAACCTAATGAAGGATTATGACAGAAATAGAGAAGGCTATAAGCCATCAAAAGCTATAGGAACAGAAGCTTCACAGGTTTCTGAGCGAAATCCCTCTGGAAGTACACTGATCTCCCTGGAAGATATCACACTCATTTCAAACATTTCTCCAGGGTATTCACTCAGCAATGATTGCAATACAAAACCGAGTGCCCTCTCTACTGCAAAGAGTTATTTGCGGATTTTCCCCTCTGAGAGGCACACTTTATTATTAAGTGCTTTATAATAAAAATACTTGGCACTTGCATGGCATCTCTCATCGCAGAGCAGTGCAGAAGTTACTCCTGATGCTGCATGTTAACCTCCTCAAATTGGTATTAGATACGTCCTGTGGCTGAGTAAACGGAGCCTGAGACATTAAAGGGCTTTACTCCAGTCTTTCCAGGGATAAAGCGGGCAAGTGCACGATGGGGGGGCTCCCAGATGCCCAAATAAACCTCACGGCACATGAGCAGGGGGTTCCTGCAGAGCTCTCGCTCGCACGAGGTGCCTCGGTGGTGGGCAGATGCTGCAAAACGTCTTCAGGCTCCGGCTGAGCTCCTGCTGCTCTGCGGTGCCTCTCCAAGGTGTAAAATCAAAGCTCCTGTCCGCAGAGGATGCTCTCATCTTGAACTCTGCGTGGGGCCTAAAGTGTTGCTCAGGAGCCGCATAACAATATATACATTTATTCCATTATGTGATGCCCAGCACAACCACTCCCACCGGGGGAGAGGGTTTTCCTCAGATGTGAGACTGAGAAAAAAATTGCCTCCAGGTCAGCAGAGCACACTTAAAACAATTCCCAGCCGAATTAACATGCACGGAGCTGGTCCATCGCAAGAGCAAGAAGGAAGGAAGCTTCCCATCTCCCCTTCAGCTCCCGGCCCATCCAGGTTCCTGTTGGTTTTACTCTGCCCTTATAGTCAGGGCTGTGATTCCCAAAGGCACATGGAAACGTACAGCCAGCTCTCGGGAAGGCGAATGGCATTGATTTTAGATGCAGGATTTGTAGGCTGTTGGATGTGTTGAGCAGCAGCCTTCCAGGGTTCGGCAAGTGGGAACTGCTCCATCCCAGGGCAGAGCTTCCACAGGACAGGTCTTCAGAGGACAGATATTCATCCGCCACTTGTTCTTTCCTAGAGACTTCTGGGTTGTGTCTTTACAGCATAAAAATCCAAACCAACAATAAAACCTGTCCTTCACATAGTTTGACTAATGATAATGGAGCTAAATGGAAGATAGTTCGATAATGGGCGCTTTGAAGCTTCCCACGCCAGAACAGCCTCCGAAGCTTCCTAAGGGTCACCAAAGGGTACTATAAATAGTGATTTGAATAAAAAAGTAGATTTCTCTTCAATTTTGTCAGAATTGGGCAGTCAGCTCCAGAACTAGGGAGCCGGTCCCCAGTGCTGCGGGGGGTCAGCTGGAGCAGAGCGTGCAGAGCTGCTCTCTGCTGCAGGAAAGAGCGGATAAAACATGTTTTCCAAATATTTCTGCTAACAGCTCTATAAATGAATTTTCTCTGTTAGTTCAAATGTATCAGTCAGCTGCTGGTGAGCGTTTGGAACGTGCCAAAGCATCACAAAATGTATTTTGACATTAACTTTGTTTCTGGCAGGAAAACGGCAAAACATTTAACGCATTGGAAGCTTTGACGTGTCAAGTCAGTATGCTAACTATGCTGCGGTAGCTCTAAATCACTTCTAAAAAATTACCTTCAGACTGTCTTTGTCAGACAAATGCACAACCAGAGAATTTGCTCACCAGTGTCAGTGCAGAGGGAGCACCGCACACTCAAGCATCTACTGATCGCTGTATTAAATCTGCAGGTGATATCCCCACTTAAATCAAAGCCATCAGCCTGCTAGCCACTATGTCTTTAACTATATTCAAGAAATAAAGATCTTGATACGTGATTTGGAATATGTCTGATGTTGAAGTCCTATCTTACTGTTATCCTGCCTTAAATGCTTTAGAGCCAAAGTAATGAAATTTTAATTTTTTAATGAAGGAGAACTTTGTCCCATGATGTCGTTACACTGATTTCCTATGAACCTCGGCATCCCACCTGCAGATCCTACCTTGCATTTGCATGCAAATATGGATGAGAACACATCTGGAATTCACACCCAGCACCGGTCAGTCCCTCCTTTCCCACCAGAAAAAGCCGTCTGAGCTGACCCACCACCACACAACATCGCACCCCACACAACATCGCACCCCACCCAACATCACACCCCACGCTGAGTGTTTCACGTAGCTGGTGGAGAAAAGGCGAGTAGGGTCCACCCACCGCGTCAGTCCGACCCGCGAGGCTGCGGGAAGGATTGGGAGTGAGATGACAGAGATGTCATTTTTGTGGCCTTTGGATTCGGGCCATCAGCAGCAGAGCTGGGAAAACCAGAGCACCACCAAAACAGGCCAGTGATTTATCGGAAAAGCCAGTGTCTAGAGCAGCCGCTATCATGCATTTCAGAGCAAGATATAAAAAGGTAAATGTGGGATCCTCTTCTCTCCTAGAAAAGTCTCCTCCAGTCTCCAGCAACAGCAGACTGGTTCAACACCGCTTCCCACGGCTCCTGCCGTGCATCACAGCCCAAACGCAGCTCGTCCCCCACTGCGGCAGCCGGCAGGGACGGCCCTGCAGGGACACATTCCTGCTTGCCCCGGACCTGGGGAAATGCTGGTCTAAATTCAGAAGCACGAGCTTTTCATGTCCCTCCAGAAAGTTTTTGTTACTGTTAACTCTAATAACACTGGCTGTTTCTCTTCGTCATATCCGACGGCTAATGCCTCTACCAGGTTCAAGCCCTCAGTCTACATGCTACACCGTGGCATTCCCACTCAGCATTTAGACTAAGGACTCAGCGCTGATAGGGGGATTAGACATTTTATATTGCCATGTTCCATATTCTAATATATTTGAGGTCAAAAACCGATTTCCTTTGTGCACTTTTGGATTGCTGCCTTTCAGTTTCAGGGAGTAGTACCTGCACAAAGAGATCAGGAAAACGGCATTTCCCAGCCGATGCGAGCGTACAATGTACTCTCGAGCAGAAAACGGAGAAGAAAACACATGCTTTTCAGCTTGCATTATTCGTTCAGGTTTAACTATCGCTCTTGATGCCCCCTGCAAACCCCGGCAGGTGTGGGAGGGAGCTCCTGCTGCCTGGTTACCTAAGCCTATTGCAGTTGGTGCGGCACGGCTCATCAGTGAACGCCACTTGGGAGGTGACCATTGATAATTCATGAGTTTCCAATCGAATCTCCCTTGTTCAGAAGGACAGTGGTAGCCTTAGAAGAGGTCCATAATCTAATCACTTCTACTGAAAGAAACCTAATACATGCAAGGGCATGAGCGAGCCTTCTAAAGAAGGAAATACATAATTAGAGTGGTGTGCACGTGAAGAGGGTTGTATGCTGATGATCTGCAACATTTTTGTACGGCGAGATTACAGTTTGGTTACCAATTATAATGTCCTTCTGGCAGGTGGGTGGGGTTCTTCTCTGAATGAAAGTTCTTGCGCAGTTGTTAGCAAGGAAAGAAAAGGGAACCCCTTTGGTTGGCTGGGTTACAGTTCTGCATTATAACCTGTTCCACTTTTCACTTCTTAAATTATCTTGTTTTTGGTAAAAGGCCTTTTCAGGACATTTGCAAACCCAACACAGTGTTATTCTGATAGCACAAACACATTTCATTGATAGTGTGAGGCAATTTGGAGAGAAAAAAAAAAAAAAAAAAAAGAAAAACTAGATGTAAGGGGAAAGAGATCTTGGTTTCTCTTCTTCAAAGGGATGGGGAAGGGAACCTTTCCAACGCTTGAGGGAAGTGAACTCAGCATGCAAAGTTTTTAGGTTGTTCCAAGCATGTTAGTGCTAGAAAATGAAAAAATATGTGCACTAACTTCTCTACGGGAAAGTAAAAAACAATAGAGCTGGTCCCAGGTCTGCTCTAAGGAGGCTCCTGGAGGTGCAGAGTCAGGCCCCAGCCTGCTGAGAAGGGTTGAGTGGTTTGGTTAATGATGAAAATGAAAATTCTAACTTCAGAATAGGCTAATACAAAATACGTGCATGTTTTAGGAACTCAAATCTGAACACAACTTTTCATTTTCCTTCATTTAATTGTTAAACTCCTCAAAATATATGTTTTTAAAGTAACAAGGACCTCATTTCACTGGAGAAAAGTAACTACATGCTGCAAAAAAAAAAATCCTTTCTGCTTTTTGAGTTGAGAGTAAATTTAAACGACGATTTGTTAAAAGTCATTGTCAAAAAATAAAAGTTTGAAAACAATGAACAAACCAAATTAAGCTGAACCCATACAGCTGACACGCAGTTCTGCTATGGCTATGGGAACACCTTCTCCATTCCACTAACCCAGAAACCAAAGGGAAGCCAAGAGGTCTCCGCTCCACCCTATTTCTTCTGGTGCTGAGCAGTGATCCATGAGCAGTTAGCTGCCTGCAGAAACAGCAACGCGTCTCTCCACTGATAAACCACACGGATGGGAGGCAGAAAAGCCAACATGCAGGCAAGGTGACCTTAAGGTGACAACAGCTTTGGGCACGACAGGGACTGCCCAAGCAACTATTTTAAGACATCGAGCAATTCCCATTGCCAGGAGCTGATGGCACCGGGAGTCGGAGCTACACTGCATCAGCTTCTTTATTAACTACGTAAGGCTTTTTTACGTAGTCATGGCTTGATATGGAGCTGTTACCATAAAAGGACCAAAAAAAACCCTTTCAGGGGCTCATTGTTTCATACCAAATTGCACTACTATCACTCCTCACATCCTTGAAATAGTGGAAAGAAAACACAAAGATGTTTGCAGGCTACTCCCACACCTTAGTATCTCTGTTTTCTTGCAAGGTCATTGACACAGACAAACATACCAGAAAATTGAAGGGCAAGACGATTAAGGCAGGTAGTCATTCAGGCCAGCATTAGCCCCACAACCCAATCTTTTCAGCCAAGCTCCATACTCAGTAAATGGCCAGCGCAAATCACCCACTTCAAGAACCTTCTCTGTCTCCACTGACTACAGAGGCAGGCAGGCAAGACCAGACTTGCTAGGCTAAGCTTAGCTCCTCTGCATACTCGACAAAGGGAGTGGCCCAAAAAAAGCAAGGGAACAGTGTTAGTAACAGGAAAAGGAGTATGAAGCCTTGATTCTCTGAAAAGATAATAGTCACAGCATCACCCAAACACTTCTCTTCATTTTTCTCCCTGCAGTCACTTGCCAAGCTCCTCTCTGCCGTTAATGTTCACTCCTACGTTTTCCATGTGTTTAGGGTCACCACAGAGTAACTGGCTACAATATGTTTGGCACAGTCTGGAGTAGCTGGGGGTCACACCATTAGACTGTCATTTTCTTAGAACTTCAAAACAGCCCAAAACCAAGAAAAAAATAGCATTTGGGGAAGTTTTCAACATATGGCTACATGAGCAAATTTTAAGCATATGGGCTATCAAATGCATTCAAGATGTGTTAAAGCCCGTTCAGTGATCCCCAGTCAGTTATTGCATAAGATTTCATAAGATGAAGGAGCTAGGTGCCCTTTTCAGTCTCACAGCTAGTCCAGGGGCACTTCATCTGCAGGAGAAAGAGTAGAATTCACCTCATTTAAAGGGTATTCATTAATTTGCTGCCTGGGAATTTGAACAGGAAGTAACTCACCTTTGGGATTTCTCATCTTTGGTTCTGGTACTAAATAATATCCATTTTCTATTAAAGGAAAAAAAAAAGAATGATCAAAATATGTATTTAATTTAACTTCATACAGGACATACAGGAGAGCTGGTTCATCCATCCTCTTTTAAAAATGAAAGCAATAGTAGGTACTGTTGATTATATTATCCCACTGGGAGGCAGAAATAAACCTGAATGCAGAAACGTAAATCACCACTTGCAATTTACTAAAACAAAACAAAAACTGGAAGAAATGCTGTATCTTTTTTATAGCAATATCCAATGTGAAAATGACAACAACGGCAATTCATAACTATGAATAGGTAACGGATGATAGTAGATCTTTTGTAATGCCAAAAATTTGTTATATAAAACTAACATTTTTTCCTCTGAGAACCAAAGTGACTCCTACTGTCTTAAGTATTACAGTGAATCGTGAAAGTTATTAGTTTGAAGGGTGAAACTAATGGGCAGCTTGTAAGAGCATGACCCTTCCTCTTTCTTATAGCACAACCCCAAACAAAGACGTTCTTCTTAAATTTACGCAGCAGATACTCACCAAGACAGCTGCAAGCAGTTAGGCTAGCAATGTGAATTTTAATGTCATTTATAGATTATTGATAACTAACTCAGAGAAGTTGCTTAGCCTTAGCATTTCAGCAATCGACTTCGAAAAAGAGGGATTTTTCCTTTTAGTTTCACCCCGTTTCCATCTTTGGTTTTGCCTTTGTCCTAGGACTTGCCATCTGCACCTGGTAGCGGGTGAATGCATCTTCTGCTGCAATGGATATTATCCTTGTCCTTCAGCTCAGCTCAGCTCCAAGTGCTCTCGATGATCACTTTAAAAACGTCAGCCACGGTGTTTATCTCGGCACTAGTAAATCAAGCGAGAGAAAAAAATTCTAAATTTCTCCAGAAGTGCGCCTGGGATTCACTACTGGAAACCTGATTCTGCCCTAGGAAAGAGTCACAAACCGATTCACAAAGCTGCCTCTGGGGAGTACACCCCTCCAGCGGGTGCTCTGGAGAAAACTGCGCTCCCCTTCTGAAAATCAAAAAGAAGACTAGAGGGGCATTAGGGGCAATGTCCAGGCACGGTGGTTTAAAAGAAAAAAAGAAAAAAAAAAAAAGAAACAATTTTTTAAAGGAAACACCATCGTGTTGGAAGGAGTTTAGCTCTCCGGGGGTAGCGATCCTTTTGCAAGCATCTCCCATTGCAGCCATCTCCCATCTATCTGCACCAGCTCCAGAAAATAAAGAATCTTTCAGCAAATAGCGTGCAGTCTCTGCCAGGTTATCTTCCCTGGGGAGAACAGCTGGGACTCGATATACTTCGGTGAGCATTTGCTTTACAGGGTTCATTAACACTTACAGCGAGTGCATAAAAGTTTGGGTTTCACCTCTGACAACCTGTTCACGGGCATTGCTGGTCCCCGCCGGGATGGGAGGAGGAAACACTCCTGGGAAATGGGACGAGCAGCACAGACAGACTGGGATGCACGTGGGGGCTTTCGAACACCACTCGTGAAGAACAAAGAAAATTCGGAGACTGTATTAAGAGGAAAAGTAAAAGTGGAAGGCCAGCAGGACAGTAAGATTNGGAGGTATTTAACAGACGGGCAGACGTGGTGCTGAGGGACATGGGTTAGTGGTGGGTTTGGCAGCGTTGGGTTGATGGTTGGATTCAATGATGTCAAAGGCCCCTTCCAACCTAGATGATTCTACGATTCTATGATTCTAAGATAAACATTAAGCCATATTCAAAATAAATAAGGAGGGAGAAACCACGGGAAGCAGCAGCACCTTTAAACAGATTGCCATGGCAGAAGTAGTGTGTTGGTATAAGGAAGCATTAGTCAGAGCTGTTCCCTTTGGCAGCAATATTTATTATTCAGCCCATTCCCAAGGTCCATAACCTTTGAATTATCTTTGATTTTGAGGCATCTCTTGGGAATCGCATTGGCTGGGCACCATGCTGCTGGCACAGCTGGGCATCCCCGCTCGCTCCCTGCCTGCGGGCATGGCTGGAGCTCCTCAGTCGCTGTTTGAGGAGCATCCCCCATCAGCGGCATCCCCACGGGGCAGCCAGCGCAGAGCGGGTTTCATGAGTGCCGGGAGCCAGTCCCTGTCGCCACGGTTCAGCTAAGAGGTCATGCTCTGTTTTACCAAAGGGAGGATCTCCCCTCGCCCAGCCCTGCTCTCATGCTTGGAGGGGCTGCTGACTAATTTCCATGTCCAGCATGCTACACTTGTGAAAAGAAGAGAGACCTGTTCTTTACCTTGCCCTTTATTCAATGAAATGCATTGTGCTCACAGATAGGAATCTGAGCCCTGGCTGAATTTAAACTTGTTATTTTTGGTCTGCTTATTTAGCCTGTCGTTTTCTTATCCATTTACTATCTTTTTTCCTACCTGGCGGTGTGCGTGAGAGGGAGCTTTGACTGAAGGTCATATACACAGGAGCTGTTGAGCTTGTCCGAACCCAACCCCACAGCACATCCCCTGCCAGCAGCTTTTGGGACACTCTGCAACATCCCCATCACAAGTGCTTTGCAAAAGAGGGTGCTGTGGGGACAGCCTCCTCCATCCCGGGCAGTCAGCCACCAGCTTGTGTCAACGTGCAACGGGAAGATTAATATAAGGATGAGACATTTTTAAGGATAAAATAAGAACTATCGCCGTCAATGTTGCAGTTCTCACACAGCTAAGCCCTCCACAGAGGAAGGCTGTGGAAGCAAAGCGTAGGACATGACCCTTAACAGAGAACACTCTTTAAAAAGTCAGATTTAATTGAAACCCTTGGAAGCCCTTCATTTTTGAGCAGTGGGACACATTTTCTTAACACTGAAAACAAGAGCTATGTTGTGGAAGCATGAAATTTAACACTTAAAAGATGGACTATAATATACAGTAAGCGCAGGCAGCCATTGAATTCCTTGGAAAAGCTGAACCAGAAGGATGGTTTCCTCTGGGAGCGCCTCCTCCAGACCGCCTGATTGATCTGACACTTGTGATTTAAACAGCCTACAGTCTCTGGATGTTACTACAACTCACACCAGGTGATTTGAACACCACCTGGTTCACAAACAAATATAAGATACTCAATTGGACCAAGGCATTTTTGTTTGGGAAACCAGGCAAACAAACACAATGCTTAGGGCAGGAAAACCACTGAATTGTTTGGAGATAAGAAAGACCTACCTGGACTCAGGGCTTCCATATCACAAAGTAATTGTTGACCAAATTAGAGATGAGATGTCTTTGATTAAAACACCTTGAGAAAGCTGTTTCTTCTGCATGGAGCAGTCATGGGAGGACACCGTGGCTTGTGCAGCCATCCCGGGTGCAATCCAAACGGGAGTTTCATATCAGCTTCCTCATGAGTTAGATTAATGAATCCACCTTAGAGACGCAGGAAAACCAGGATGGCTGGTCACTGCCTCACCCAGGCACTCCCAGTGCATTTGCTTGTCAGTGCTGGAAACCAGCAAGAAGAATATGAGGTTATTCTGTTTGGGGTCGGCACAGCCAAATTTCATCCAGTGCACGCTGTCCACATCTAGTGTTTCTCTGTTCTCACCTGTATTCAGAGCCATGTAACCCTCATCACCCCATTGTTACCATGTTTTGGAATCTCAGCACCTTGAGGCAATGACTTTTTCCATGTGGCGACCAAGATGGGGCGCAACTTGGCTGTCCTTCAGCTTTTAACATAATACAGAGGAGTTTAATAAAAATCAACAACCTCCAGCGAAACACCGTTGCCCACAAATACCCTGGTGACTCGCACCTCAGCGGCCAAGCAGTCAAAAAAGAAACACAAACAAAAGGCTTTACAGCAGGACAAACCATGTCCCACATTCTTTGAATGCGCTTCATATTATAAATCACCCACGAAGGTGATAAATGTGTGCACTTAAAACAAAACACAGCCTCTACTCAACGGGGTTGTTCAGCATAACAAAGCTGCCTGAGGGCAGCTAAGCTAAAATAAGTGTATTGCTCTTATTGGCATTTTCTGTGGTCTAGGCGAGTGCACAGCAGCAGGGTTTCCCAACCCACCGCTCGGTTTCTGCTTTACCCTGCAAGGTCTCCCCCGCCACGCTGGCCTGAGTAAGCGCAGAGAGCAAACGGGCAGGCAGGTGCTCCGTGGGACGGGCGGTGGGACGGGGCTCCCGCACTCGGCACGCGAGGTTCGCCACCCGAGCGGACTCTGCAAAGCTTATTCCAGGCGGTTAGTGACACTTGTCCTTCTGTCACTGTGACTCCCTTCCTAGCGCCTTCATCTCATTACCTGGAAGGTTACGTTTTACAGGGAAGATAATTATCGGATTCTGTCAGCTGCTGTTTGATTTCTGTATTCCATCCCAGCGAGATTTTTCTTACAACAATGTCTTTGCTAATGGACAGTCCTCCGTGCTGCCCATTTATAACACCTTTCCTATTATACCTGCTAGACAAGGTCTGACACCACACAACAAACATTACTGAATTAAATCTTAGCTGTAAAATAAGCAAGCCTTATTATACCCAATTTTACAGTTGGGTAAACTTACATACTGGAGACATTTAAATGACTTTCCACAGCATTACAGAATGAGTCGGTGAAGGCACAGAGCCTAGAAAAGTCCATCTCTCAGTCACTCGCTCCAGGCCCCCCTTTTGAGAAAGCAAATTTATTAAGCATCTGGTTAATGTTAAGCTTACCAGCAAGGGGGCATTAAGCCATTACAAAGCTCCCTTCCTTCAACGTGCCAAAAACCTGCTGCCAGCCAGCAATGACAGGATATTAATCGTGCCTTCCACCATCCCCATGGTCAGAAGGCAGCGGTGATTTATCGCTTTGCAGCAAAAGGATGTGACGTTCACAGCTTCTGACACAGAAGTGGAGGAAAGCACTCTGGGTCAGGGGACATTTGGGGCCTGTTTAACCCCAAAACTCGAAGGAAAGCCGTGGTAAAGCAAGCAAAGTGATAAAAAGTGATACTGTTGTCAGAAGCAGGACAGAACATTTTGCAAAATTCAGATGTCCCTTAGAGGGATGCCAGCATCAGTTTCCAGTGATTAGCTAGCTAACCTGGTGTAGGCACCAATGGAGTCAACCACGCGGAGGTGACAGTCATGTCCGTGGTGGCCTTGGACACACCACCGGCTGGAGGACTGCCAGGGACCAGCTCAGCAGCGGAACCAAGCCTGAATCCGCAGCACAACCCGGGAGCGGACCAGAAAGACTTACTTATCCATCCTCCCCCTCACTGCAAGACTATTAAAATCCCAATTTTTTCATTACTATCCTATCTGATTACCTGGCTGTCTGTAAACAGATGTGTTTTCCCTTCCGAGTGCCCAGTTCATCCTCTTCATTTCATTCAATAGTGCTGCTGTCTCGCCTTTTGTACATCACGGGTCACGGAAGTTGCAATTACGTTACAAACATTGGATTACCATTATTGGCAGAACGAAGCAGAAGGAGCTGGTGGTGAAGAGAAGAGGGTTTTATTCAGTAATAGCCAAGGCAAATGAACAACTCCAGAGAGAACTGCACTAAATGCAGTTGCTGCAATGGAGGGACGTGGGGACTCAGGGGTGCGATATGTGATTTTCAGGGTTTGGGGTGCAGAGCTTGCAGGCTGGTTAGAAAGGCAGCTGAGGAAAATAGTGGGAAACTTTAAACTGAAATCATTCCAAACCCAAGAAACTGAGTCACCGGTGGATTTGGAAACTCCTTGAGAAGGGAAATGGCTCTTCAGCTTGACCTGGAATTTGCCATCAGACAACACGTGCGGAGCCGTGCTCTCACACCTCATTGTAGCAACAATTAATAACTTGAGAAATTGGGAAAACAAGAACTAATTAAACACTAAGAGAAGGGAGGGCACTGTACAATTGGAGTAGGAATACCAGGCCAGACTGGAAAGGAGTTTTGACTTGGTGGCAAATTCATCCTTCAAGTCGTCCCCTCTTCGCCAGACCCTAAGCCCAACCTGCCGTCTGTAAAAAAGTCGAAAAGAGGTCGTGGCCCAGGAGCAGCGTTGCTTCCCCCTGGCTCTAGCTTACTTCTGCTGTCCTAATTGAGTTTTTGTGCTGAAAATACATTTCTTTCAGAGGAACAAGAAAAGGGTCGGACAAATCCTGGCTGCCTTCCAGGAAGCTCTAGTCATTTCAACATCATCCTGAGATTTAGACCCTAAAATGAATTATAAATGGACCAATTCTGCACTGCTTAATGGAGGCTTGTACAAAGCAGAGTGGGGATTCCACGTCTCCTGCCAGCTGGGACAAAAGCCTTAAAGATACCATGTGTGTCATAACTCGGGAAAAACTTATTTGGGATTCCTTATCAATAAATTCAAGGTGCCCACCAGCCAGATAGTCTTATTTATGCCGGATTAAGCCCAAAATACGTCCGCTAACCCATGTGGAGGGAGGGAGGGAGGGAGGGAGGGAAAGGAGAAACCAGGCCGCAGTGAGAACTTTGGGGGTCTGGAGAGAGGGGCTGTGGTGAACCCCACTTTGATTTTTTAACCAAATCCAAACGTAGACGGGCAAAGGAGACTTATGCAAAGACAAGGAGAGCTTGAGCTCTCCCTTCTCTTTCCAGGACACTTGTTGAGCTGGGTTTAACCAACATCCCCAGAGTTTCATCGCCCAACAGGACCATTTGGGACGGGTGAGAGCACAGGCGATATGTCAGACAGGGCTGCATCCTTTGCCTGAATCCCTTAGCACTCGTCATTCCCACAAACTTCTGCCAGATCTGTGAGGCCAGCACTTCAGAAATAATCATGTATAAGTTATTCAGCCAAGGACAGCTGCCCGTCATGTGGGACTGGCTCCTTTTCTCCCCGTTTCAGCAGCTGCTGAGGAAGGACAAGCACCAATATGCTCTTTGCTCACCAAAACTCTCCTTGCTTAGTCCAGATGACATTGCACCCCACGTAGGGGCTGTGACATTTAAAACTTCTCAATGCACGTTACATAGAGACAAAGGAATGAGCTGTGTTGCATCACGTGAACTTTACAACTAGAAAAATCAAGCACGTGTCGGTACTGCTGCAATTTCATCTGCTCTCTGGTCTCCACAGCATATGGTCTGATGGTGCTATTCCACTTGCTGTCCCTGGGAGAGCAGTTTGAAACGGAGAGAAATAGCATGGTACATTTGAGTTTATGGGGTATTAAAAGGGCTACAGCGAATGGTAGCCAAGGCACCGAAGTGAATTATTTATAGTGCAATTGCACTTTCTCCTAAACTACCCTTCAGACGGGTCAGGCCTCGGCCATCCACATTAAGGTCTTGTTAAATCCAAAGAAGCCAAGGCTATATCCAACAATGCTGATACCCCAGTTTTACATTAAATTGCGTTCAAGTAAAATTCCTTCAAAGTAGCACTCTGATAATGACATTAGTCAGTTCTGGGGTTAGGGGCAGGCACAGACTTTACACAAATCTCCCTTCATCTGATTTTCTTTCCCCCTTTTTTGGGTGGGATCTCCTAACGTACCATGATCTCTATATTTTCAAAATGTTAGGACAAAACCAGACTCCTTTTCTTTCCCTGGCAATACTGAATGTAAGAGTTAGCCGAGAGATCTCTTTGAGCTCAGGTACCAGCTAGGTCCACGAAAATCTAATTTGCACAGGAAAATGGCACCAGTTCTGCACTGCAGAGCGCTGCAGTGATTTGCTGCATCACTTTTATGCTGTTGCCATGTAGACCTTGTGGTCTGCAGGAAAAAGCGTTAGCCTTCCCAGGCTGGCAGTGAAGCTTTTCAGCTAGAGGAGACCTCCCCTAACCGATGCAGAGCCCAGACACTGCTCAGCACCCTGCGGAGCCCTCTTTTTTTTTTGTGGATAGAGTTTGCTTTAGCCAAACTGGAAAGAAAAACAAAACCTAGGAAATTAATCTCTATGACAGAAGTACTACAGAAAAGGGATCAGAACAAACCCTTAAGCATAGTCAGGCTACTATCCTCCAGGAAACACTTACATTAAAGACTTACTTCTTAGCCTACATTTTCTGTGCAATTACAGCTGGTAACGGGTTGTCTCCCAGCCCCGCAGGCAGGTGTTTCGGATCCTTTCTTTGGGGGCGCAGTTTCGTGGTTGGAAGAGGCTCGATTGCGTGGTTGGATTTTGGAGCAGGGCTGGAAATCACCGCTGCCCTTGGTACAAAACCCCACCCCAGCTGTTCGATGCCCAGCTCGAAGGACGCGAGCAGGACGTTGGCCACCCGGGCTCTTGCGCTATGGAAAGATGGTACCCTGCTACTCCTGGTGATGAGCAGCCGCTGTGCCGCCCGCTCCTCCTCTGCCTTGGCCATAAGCAAGCCGAGCAGAAATACTGTCTCAGCGGCAAACTAATGGGTACATATTTTTATGGGACTTGATAGCACTTTAATTGATTTTATTGCAATTTATGGCATTTGCATAATGATGTGAGTCAATACGAAGATAGTGAAGCAGGAGGTTATAAAAAGCATTTCAGAGTCTCATTCTCAGGGAGCTGAGTCCGATTCCAGTATTTTAACATTTCTGTTTTCTTTTTTTTGGTAACGCAGTTTTTTCACATAACTTTCTGAAGGAAGTAGCAGCATTCTGACAATGTGCTGACAATAGCATCTGACAGAGCTACCTAGGAAATATCTGATATAGTCACCTGATTGAATTAAATCTCTAATTACAGGATTTTTAAATGAAGGAGTCAATTTTACATTGTTAAATCCCTCTATCAAGGGCTTCTCAATCAAACCAACAATCTTGCTTAGCTAACCGTCACAGAATAGGTACCACTTGTTCAGGCCAACTCATTGCATTGCTCTTTTTTTCTTTGCTTTCCCCGTTTAAGCGGTTGCAGCCAGCAGAACCATTGCCACCGCCCTGCTCCAGCCAAGACGCGTGTCTCCACCAGCGCTGTCCTGCAACTTAAGCTGTGCTCTTCCAGCAGGGACACAGGCCATCTTACCATACAAAGATGCAAAGATGATTAACAGGCCAATATTATGATGTAAATGCAACTAAAGAAGTTACCTGTGAGCAATTCCTTAGATTAAACATTATGGAAGAGCTTATATGTTGAATCAATGCAATGGAGATCCATTTGAACGGTAGACTTGTAGGTAAGTAAATATAAGATTATCATCATTATTAGAGGGTTTTTTTTCCAGCACTGATGGCACAGCAGTCGTGATCTATAACTGCATTAAAAGCAGCACTCAGTAAACAAAGCTTGGCCAGCATCATGCAAGATGACTGCTGTAAACAGGAGTGCTGCCCACAGCCACCTTACCTGATAGACCTTCCTACCTTGGCAAAAATCGAACAGCCCCGTGAAGGATCAGTTTCCATCGCGCATTACAATCCACTGGCTTCATTCCATTCACTATCAACAGGACTCAACCAGGACATTTTTCATGTTTTCCTGATGGACTTGAACAAATGCACATTGTTGGAATGAGAATTCAAGTTTTAACAAATACCCAAAAAAAGCTGTAACTAATGCTACCCAAAAAAAGCTGTAATTAATGCTTTTTAAGAAACTTGTGGAACTAATTAGACTACCGTTCAGCAGAAAACATTACATCTTGATATATTATTATTATTGTTGTTGTTGCCGTTGTTATTATTTATTAAATATCATCTTTTCTGGACCCTCCTGCTTCTCTGGATCTTGTCCCATGTACAAATATCCAACAGGCCAGGTTTTTAGTAAACTTTTAGTACTTTGAGGCCTCATACATCCTGGGGATTTCTATTTTAGTACTTCAAGGCCACATACAGCCTGGTGATTTCTATTTTAATACCAGCAACTAAAGAAATTAAAGTAACAAAACATGAAGGAAGACATAGGAATTAATCAAGTCTAAATCAAATCCAAGTCATTGTTTATTCAAATGCATAAATACTGGTTTGGTGCTAATAGCAAACTGGTAGCGGCTAGAATATGGCCTTCTTTGAAAGTAAAAGAAGCAAAATCAATTCTTTTATGGTAGAGTCGTTTTTTAGTTCCTCCATAGGTAGAATGACACCCAGAAAAACAATGCATGTGATCACTAAGCCATGGTTTGCTCTAATGGCAAAATACGGTGTTACCACCTTGCCTAGTGCTGCAACGGCATCAGCTGGGCAGCGAAAAGCTGCCAAAAAGCACAAAGCAAGTCTCATGATATCCATGGGTGAGAGGAGGCGGGCAGAGGGAGATCATACCCGCGCTCTGGGAGCAGGAACGGGGAACAGCACAGCCCACCAGTGACCCTATGGCTCCAGTAACCCCCCAGAGAACATCCCAGGCAAAGCCCAAGCAGGGACTCGAAGGGACCCAGCAGCTGTAGCTGGAGGGGGAACACATCTCAGCCCACCATGCAGCCGGTCGTGCAGGGGACAACGTGCAACACCTCTGTTCTAGCCCGCTCACCCATCTCTGTTCTTGCACCTTCATGTGGTCAAAGGCTGCCCCAAATAAAGTTGCCATCTTAATTAATGACAGAAATTGAGTGAAGCCCAGAACTAATTCTAGTCAATACTTGGACTTTCTTTCAACTGATAGTCCAAAACCACTTTTAATTTAATAATTCTCACAGCAGCTGTGCGATCTCAATGGGTTTCATTACACCCCTTTTCCAGATGAAAAGCACACAGGCAATAAAATGAAGTCACAATCCCCCATATGCCTGACTTCAGGTGAGGTCATTTGGCAGAAGTGTGGCTGGAGAAACCCTGACCAAGAAGGAGGGAAAAATCCAATCCACAGCCCTGAGATGGGAGCAGTTCTCCTTCCTGTCCCCTCGAAGGGGACAAGAGACTCAAGTCATTCTGTGCCACGATTGGTGTGCATGTACTCTGCAAGATAAAATTACATCTACAGATGGTTGAGACAAAAAAAACACAGCTAATTTTAGCTTAGACAGAACCTTGTGTATGTATCTGGGGGAATAAAATTAGATGCACTTTATGTACTTTCTAAATTATCAAGAAGAGCTTACTTTGTAAATAAATATCAGCCAAAACCTAATTTTATGCTCTATACGATGCAGTTCAGTATTTAGGTTTTTTCATGAAATATCACAAGTAGCAAAGAAGCATATTTCTTTTTGTACATCTACACAGACACATTTAGAGTTGGGTATTTTTTGTCTATCTTGTAAAATCCCATTATCACACAGTAACATGTCCCTAGTACCCTTTATAGATTATTTTTCTGCTTTTCCAATTCTGTTAAATAATTACTGGTAATTGCCCTAAGCAAATGGTTACCAAGCAATCCAATACTGGCAGTAAGCAATTTGTGTTTTTGAGATGCCCTTGTCTTCACATGTTTGTGTCAGTGGAGCCCAGAAGAGGACAGCCAATATGAACACCTACTGCAATGCCCTCAAGATCCACGGAGGCAATTAGGAGGAGGATTTGTATAAATGCCTACAGGTTTTGGTGTAGGTGTCACTGGAGAAAACAAGAGCAGGAGGATTGGGGTGAAGGATGGGGCTGCCCAGCTCTGCTGTGCTCTGCACCGGGCACTGCCGGGGCCAAGGAAGAGGCAGAGGCACCATCGTCCCGTGCTGCCTGCCAGGAGGTGGTGGTTGTCCTCCATTCCCAAACTTGCACCAGGTGGGGTTGGAGAAGCTAACAAGTCTGTGGACAAGAGCTAACACGTTGGTAGGTAAGAGCATAGAAAAGACCGTACTCTTGGGAAGCAGGACTACAAGGGGAATCTGCAAGAGAACATCTGCAGAAGGGACAAGGAGGAGGACAGTGGGAAGAGGCTGTATCTGGAGAGAGACGCTTCGCATCCTTCAGCATGAGCAACAGCTGAATTTTCCAAATCAACCAGGAAAGCTTCCAGCCTACATAGTTATTTCTCAAAATATCAGATTCCCTGTTAATGACTGAAAAAGCAGTGCCGTGGTTCTCCTCCGCATACCTATCTCTTGTTAGCCTGAAATGTTTTAGTCTAACATTTTATAGTACTTGCGCAAGCTAAAGATAAAAACAAATCAGTACCTTTTAGCCAGAGTCCAAATACGCTGTGCTTACCCCAAACACACTGAACCACCGAAACATGGTACGTGAAAAGAAAACCAGAGGTTTATTATGCGTGTGGCATTGCCATTCTGTGCATGGTGCACTGGCTCCCGATTATGCAGCCCAGGACCGACTGCCTTGGCTGTTCGAGGAGTCCATATGTTCGTTGTCAAACATCTGAGATATTCAAGCCTGCTCCTTGGAGTAACAACAGAAAAATAATGTTAAGGGCTATCGGGTCTTTATGCCATAACATACAATGCAAGAAATTCAAGCTTACCTGGAATACCTCTTCTCTGGGACTAATTATTTTTATAATGGACAGTGATCTTCAGGTTGACTCTCAGCAGTCAGCGGGTGTGAATGGTAAGCACAGCCTGTTACACTCCAGACAAAAGGCAATTTGCGGGTTTTACACAGTGGTATGCAGAATAATGATACTGTTTACGCTATTCAGTACCTTTCATATGAAGAATTTGAAGTCCTTTGCAAACAGTAACTCTTAAAAATCCCTCATATGGGACACTTTACCTTCCCTTTACTGATATGTGAGGCAAAAGCTGTGTTCAACTTCTTCGGACAAGGCTGCCGAAAGTGATGGTGTCCCCGCTGCGATGAGAAGTTGTGATGCCAAATCGCGGCTCAGGCTCCCAGGACATATCCTTCATTTGTCACTATCGTTTTATTGCTTAATTCCGCCATACTATCACTTATTTCGTGATCACTTTTTCCAGGTGTGCAGTTCTCCTTTTCATACGTTTTACCACTTTACCAGAACATATTAGCACTATTAGTACTTACATAACCTGGATTTTCGGCACTGCCCTGTGCTACTCTAATTTATGTTTTGACCCTTCAGCTCTTCAGAGATGAAAATCAAAACCTTCTAAATCTACTGAATAAATTACTGTCTTTGTAATAAAGATATGACTAATATAATTCTAGTCAATTCAGAAGTATTGCTCACGGCACCGCTTCTGGATAAAAATAAATGTTCAAACAATTTCATACTTAAGCAGAGTGATATCTCTGTGATGCATCATCCTGGATCCACATAATTATGAAGTAAAACTAAAGTATATTTTAAAAGACCTTTTTCTCATTTCTCATGTATGTAAAAGTCTCATCACTCACGCATGCACAATCCCTGTAATTGCAGAAGTGGCGTTGTGTTGCTGTTTTGACAGCATATTCTAAGCAATTTTTCATTCTCAGGAAGATTTTTTTAATTTTTTTTTTTTAAGTAAGACAAACCTAATAACCCATTATGCATTGCTTCTAACAACATCCAAAATACCCAGTGACAATTAAAGGGAAGAGCTCTCCCAGCACCGACCGCTGCGGCACTCACCAAAGCGGAGATGCCCAGGCGGGAACGACCTGCGCTAACGACAACCAGCCCTGCAGCCTTCCCCGAGCTCAGATCCCACCTCAAGGGCAAAGCAACTGCAGCGCCGAGCAAGACAAGAAAACAAAAAAACCCACAGAAATAAGGGGGTGGCCAGGTCTGCAAGGCCGCCCTTGCACCCCAAAGGCAGGGCTGCCAGGCTGCGATGGCAGCACCGTCCCAGGAGCCTGCCGGCGTGGTTGGGCAAGGCCACCACGGCTCTCCCACCGCAGCCCTCTCTCCCGATGCTTTTTCTTCCCTTCTGCATGCTAGCGTGCTCGTTCCTCACATCTCTCCAAACCTCCTCGTGCTGAAAGGCATCGGGCGCGCACCTGCCAGCTCTGCTTTTGCCCAATCCCATGCAGTACCGAGCCCCAAAAACTGGGGGGTGTGGAGCAGAAGCATCCCCCCCTTCTCCAGTGCTGCTGAAAGTCAAGGCACAAATTATTGTTCCTAATGATGCTGGGCCAAGGTTATTCCACCCGAGAGCCCACCTCCCCTCGAGCATCCTCGCTATCCCAGAGGTGAGGGGTATGGGGATTTGGCCACAGTGCCACTCCGACGCAGGTTATCTATCCACCAAAGCCACCCATCTAGACAGGTGTTACCAACTATGCAGCACTTAAGGCACAGAAAGTGGGCATTATTTCATGCTGATAAGTATTTTACGGCTATATGTCCAATCTCTCTTTTGGATTTCAGTAAAATCTTATCAAAATAAATAAGTAATTTATATGCAGGATCGTATAAACACTCTCCACTCCCTCTTTGTCTTCCCGAGAAACTGGCAGGCTACATTTGCCTTTCAGTTACCTGGATAAACAGATTGCTAATATAACCAATATATGTGATAATATTCCTAAAGCATCGTTTTACAAAAGGGCAAAATTATTTGACCCAAACAATTCCCAATATGCTTTACGTGTTACTGTTGATAGAAATCTCTCCTGCCTCTCACTTTAGCATAAATGAAAGAACAACTACAACAAAAGCCCTTCAAAATACATTTTGAAAAAAAAAAAAAAAAAAAAAAAAAAAAAAAAAAAAAAAAAAAAAAAATCTGCAAATCTCCAGAAATTACTTTCTCATGGCATGAGCAATTTTGACCTCATCATAGGTCTGAGAAGTACTGGTTCTCATTTTAGAAACAGCTCAGATCTAGAAACATCTATTTTACCTGAAGTTTGATGTGCCAGATCAGTTCCCAGCTCGCGAAGCACTAAGAGGGAGATTTGCAGAAGTATTTAGGTGCCTAAAAATGAAGACAGGCACCTCCTGGGATTTGAAATGGATGGGAACTAGGCTATTTTTGTCAGCTTCTCTAAGAATTCATTTGGGCTTTGTAACAGCCAGCAGCACAAACGACATCTCCATCACGTCCTAGCACAGATAGTCCAACACTCACTCATGGCTGCGCCCCTGTGTGTTCAGCGTGGGCCATGCATTAGAGCTGGTCCTTCAGCTACGTGGCTTGAGGACAAAGTGGAAAAACATGAGTGTGGCACATATCCAGTAGAGCTCCTCAAGCTTTGTCATCTCTGCAGGAGATGCCCTGAGAGGCCACTACGGTTGCAAAGCTGTGGAGGCCCATCCCTGGAGGTGTTCAAGGCCAGGTTGGACGGGGCTTTGAGCAACCTGGTCAAGTGGGAGGTGTCCCTGCCCATGGCAGGGGGGTTGGAACTAGATGAGCTTTAAGGTCCCTTCCAACCTAAACCGTTCAATGATTCTATGTGCGCTGCATACATGGGTCATCATCTTCAGCGGGTGCTTCGTTAATGGGTTCTGAGGGTTGACAACATGTTAATCTCTTGCCCAAAGACTGAGACTCACTTCATCCACAGACGTGCAGATAGCTTTTTAACAAGTCAGGATGGGCCAGGACATTGGTCTTACTTCCCATCATCCTTGACCTGCTATCTCATCCCGCCATCGAAGCACAACGAGCCACTGCACAGCACAGGCTCCCTCTCATGCACCAGTTAGTACAGAAGGTGTCTCCAGTAGGGCACAAGACCTGAAAATCCCACTGCAGCTTCATGCATGAGTCAAGTCTGAGAAAAGGCTGTCCAAGTCTTTGGCAGGAATTAGGTACTTGTGTGGTAACCGTAACAATACTCACCACTGACTCATGGTCCTGTTATTGACCGGGATTGGAGTTTGTGCAGCCACAAGCCAGAAGCCCTCCACTGCCTTTCTACTCCAGCACATTGGTGGGGCGTTGTCAGTCAAAATCAGCTTGCAATACGGAAATGCCTCACTTGTGTTAGGAGTATAAATTCAGCTTAGGGAACGGTGAGCCTGTGCAGTGAAACCGTGGGTCGGTGACAGCACGTGGGCTCTGGTCGGCACTGTGCTACCCAGGCAGTGGGGCACGCTCCCCGTTAGTTTGGGGCACCCGCTTTGCGCTCAGGGGGCAGCACAGACTTCTCCTAAGAAAATTGCCCTTCCCCCCCCACCCCAATCTAATTCAGATTTCACCGGCGAGGATGTCAGTTTACTCTCTGCTCAGCGCAGACACTGCGAACGGACTAAGCAGCATCTCATTTATTTCACACCAGGTTTGTTCCCTGCTCTCCGTGCCCAAGAACAGCCTTGCGATAGCTGCTTTGCGCTTCGGAAACGGCCGCATCCGCAACCCGAAACGCTTCTCCCTTTTCTAATTGTTGACAACAGGTCTGTGCCTAAATCCAGGGCCTGTGCCAAGCGGCTCCGAGTTTGCATTACAATCAGCTGGCCGAGAGATCTTTATTTCTGTTTTATCTTCCTCGCAATGTGTGCCACAGTCTAGAGACAGAAGACGGGCAGCGAGGAGCCCTGCATCCCAATCAGGGGTCTGGCACGCAGCGGCTATGTGCGGAGAATCCTGAGCAGGAAAACTATAGAAATGCTCAGTGTGATTAACCTTCCCTTTCCCTACCCTGCAGTCTCCGCCGAGGCAAATTTGTACATGCTTAATTTTCATTAATAAAATCAATATGTATGCGCTTGCACATGTACCACTGCAAATTAGCTTTTAAAAAAAAAAAAAAAAAAAAAAAAAGAAGTTTGTTGTGGAATTTCTTCCCCACAACCATGNCATATCCACATCGAAATATATTTTAAAAAAAAAAAAAAAAAAAAGAGAGAAGTCTGTGTGTGAGTCTCTTCCCCACAAACGGACTCCTGGAAAATATTTTCACTGGCTGTGTTTTTCTGAAGTTATTAGACCACCGAAGATCTTTGGCTGAAATGTTCGAATTTGGGTGCTAAACACAGTTCAATTCCAGATTTATGTTTAAATAAATGGCCTCATTTTTTAAAAGCTAAAACCAAGAGATCTTAGAGTTACATTAAAGGGTAGCATTTAAGTGAGAAAACAGTTTCCCTTAGCATTTCTTTTTTGCCATTATTGTAAGCATTCTGCAGGCAGGGGTTTTGTCCTTGGCGTAATGATATTTAATAAACTATAATGTCACTAATTTGCCTAGGTTTCCAACGAGGCTGGTCTGAAAAGCTATATTCCTTTATTCCTGCATTTTCTTAATGAAATAAACTTTGTTCTTATCCTGTCGTCTTTGCTGGGGTCTTTCATCTGCTGCTCAGCTATTCTTGAGCTTCTTCAGCCCATTTCATAAGCTGCAATATAGACATTGCCAGATCAAAAAATGCTGCATTATCACCTCCAATTAAGCAATCAGGCTAAGTGAACTCCCCAGGGAATAGGAGCCTCTTTAGATCGCTCAGCCTGGTGGCTCTGCTCCTTTTCGGCTTTAAATTTTCATTTCTGCGGTTGGCACAGGCAGTTATAGGGACATTACACTGGACAGAAATATTGCCGTGGAGTACCCCCGCCAGCTGCCGGGGCAGGGGGGATTGCACGGCCCTGCAAGGCCAGCCCAGCTGGAGGAAACCCACGGTACCTCACAGCTTCTTCACACAACCAGACTATCCCAAGTCCTCCACCAGTGCGTAAACACCTACAGCTGGAGAGTTTTGTATGCGCAGCACTGAGCTGGGTTTGAAATATTAAGCCACGCAGGAACAGCACGATGGGATGCACAGCGATGGGGAAACGTGACGCCCTTAGAAAACCATTGTTGGTCTCCAAAGGTCTCCAGCCACCGGGCAGGGCAACTGCTGACTCCTCCGGCAGCGGGAGAGGGCTCCTGGGCAGGGTGAGAGCTGCAACAAGCAGCCAGAAAATGCAATATTCCAGTCAATGGCAGTCTGGGTTTTTTTAAAAAAAAAAATTAAAAATTAAATAATAAAAAAAGAAAGTATTTTACATCTCATTTTTAACATGGCCTTCAAAAGGGATCTCCTCTCTGGGGATTCACCCCACACAGACACTCAAGAGGAGCGGACACCACATCACGACTTCTACCATGGGAAGGAAAAGGGCAGCCAAAGCGTAGCACCGACAACAACGGTAACACGCTGCAATCGAGTGTTTAAATCATACTCTGACCCTAAATAATTCATTGGGCTCAGAGCTGGATAACCAGAGGCGATGTGCCATGGGACTGGTGCCCAGCTCCGGGGAAGACACCTGCTCTTTGCAGAAAGGAAAAACTATCTTTTACAGTGACCGGAGGAACGGGAGCCCTCTCCCTGCAGCAGGACCTGCTGTCTATCTTGGTTAATATCTGAATTTCTTTATGTTAAGTGCTCACAGGGCTACGCTGGGGATGCTCCCACCCAGAGAGCACCCAAATACACCCTGTGCTTTGCCCCCCCTCCTCTCCCCAGGGATGGCAGCACGTGTCTGACCCCGCTCTCACGGCAGGCAGCTTCCTCTCTTTAACAGTAGCATGAGGTTTAAATATTCCAGGGCGTTCCTTTGTAAAATTTATAAAATGCCAGTTGAAGTGCCATTCACGTTGAAAAGCTGCCTCTCTCCATCAAGGCTTCTTGGACTAAACACAACAATATAACAAACATTGGCCATTAATAATTGAGAAAAACTCCTTCCCTGCATGTTATTTTTCATCAGAATGGTGCGTTATTAGTTTATAGATATATATTTTTTAGCTGAAGGCTTTTTTGGCAGCAATTTGGCCTTCACAATAATGGACTTTACTGTATGTAAAGCCTTGGAAAAATAATGTTTTTGAGAGAGGCTCAATAGTGAATGAATCCAGTTTGGAGAGAGAATTTGCTTTACAGTGAAATAGAAAAATAGTGCCATCTTTTGGACTAACTGGCTCTGCCAGCATCCTGGCTGGGCATCGAGATGCCCAAAACCGCTTGCCACCTCAACGGCTGGATTTAGGTCTGGCTATTGTGGTCTCAAAAAGTCTCATTTGTCCTAAAACCACAATAATTTCTGGATTCAGTAGATACGCAAAGGAAAGAACATTTATCCTGGAGGTCAGGGCTCTGCTCTTCGTTCTCCCTGCCATGCTCCGCTGCATCCATACTTGCACCTTGTACATGTCCGTGTTCGTGTGCTCGAAAAGCACCGCAACAGTGGGATATCAACCTTTTCCCCTGGGATCTCACTTAATTGAGATTCCAGCTGTAAACCAAAAGGGCAAATACCCTGAGTTCCTGAGCAGCAAAGAAAGACTAACGGCTGGTTTACAAGCATTTTCAGCAAAACCCACTTATATTAAATACAGTCTGAAGGTTTTTCCTCTCTCTCTCTCTCTACATATATCATATATATCTCCATCACTCCAGCTGGGTGCTCTGTCATCTTTTCGACGATAGCAGCTACTGAGTGTTTAGCTAGCAAAAGAGTAGTTAGCCGTGCAGCCCCCTGAGTCGGTCCCTGCAGAGCCGCTCCCACCGCTCGCTCCCTCCGCACCAAGAAAGAAGATTTGGGGGATTTAAAACCGCTGATTTTCAGGCCCGGTTTGAGAAATTGCCAGGATTAATTCCAGTGCAGGGCTCTGAAAATCAGGGGACGGAATTTGAGCCTCAGCTCTACATTCAATTGCCGACTGATTAAGGGTAGTAGTAGCTCAATAATCAACCACATAAAAAGGTTATACTCCCAAAGCGCAACACACGAAACCAAGATATTTTGCATTCATCTCATAAGGATGAGTGTAGCTTTTAATCAGTATTTTTGCCTGTACGTCACCTTTTCTTTTCTCGTCTCACAAGTAAGAACCTTCAAATACTTTCCTTTTTATGCTATAAAACCGACTTACTGGAACAATTTGGTAAATGTTTATCGTGGCAAGAAACGGACACATTTTGGAGCTCTTTCTCCAGACCAACAAACATACTCTACAGCACTGCATTTCACAATGTTATTTTTGTTTCCTAGGGTCATAAAGAAAACAATATTCTACTTTTGTTCCAAATATTGGGAGTTATTTGACACAGAAAAAATCGTAGGTGAGCCAGCATCCAGACATGTCCTGCAATTAAGGTCTTGAGTTATTGACTTTACATTGACATCAGGAAGTCTATTAAATGCTGCTGTGGGCAATATGTATTTGACATTGTACAGGTGCACAACACACTGGCAAAGCATCCAAATGAATGACAAAGCCCTACAGAGCTGCAAAAATACCCTCCAGCTACAAGAACGGGACAAAGCTACATCTTGATTAGTCAGCAAAGGCTGCTAACGGCGGTGATGGAGAGTCATCAGCAAGGAAAATCGCCATTCAAAGGCAGATGACATCTATTAAAAAGCCCCAAGAACCCAAACAAATAAATATGCATTGAATTATATAGATATAGATAGATAGATACAGCATAAAGACAAAATAGTTGAAGGACAAATGTCAACACGTATTTAGCAGAGTCATTGCAACTGCTGAGCTCGGTAGAGATGTTCATATTCCATGGTGGGGAAAAGGAGACATGTTCCTTCACAATTTAGCTATCCAAACTTTCCCTTTTTATGCAGGCTTTTATTACATTGTTTCTTTAGGCATCAGGGTTAGTTTGGCTTTTTGGTGGAGTGTTTTCTTTTCCCTTTTACACAGATAAGCTCTTACAGGGAGTTTCCTCTGACCTTGGAGACATTACGACTAGCTTAGCAATCATCTCGGATTTTATTCAAGCTTTAAAAGTGAGCAGGAGTGTTTGCAGAGACATCACTGGGATATAGAGCCAGCTTCTGAAATGTTTGTCCTATAAAGACTCTGATGACATTGTGCTGGTTTTACTACTGCTACAACGCTAAACCGTATCACAACTGACACCAGACTTTTATATCTGTAATGACTGTCATCTGCCAGCTCTACCCAACGCCTGATTATCTTGCTTAACCTTCACTTCCCAGCAATTAGAAAAAGCAATATTAAAATTCCTCCCTAGGCGTTTGCTTCCCAAAGACAACCATTTGAAGCTTCAAAGCTGCTGGTAGCTTTTAAAAGAACAGAAATCAGAAAAACTAGAATGCATCAAGCTGCGTCAAGCATTTAACCGTTTCAGGTACTGCACTCTTTATTTGTTCTTTGGCTAGAACTTGTCCGAGATTTTTTATTTTTTTTCTTAATACCTTTTAGAAGAGGCAGCATCTAAAATCCAGCCAGACTGAATCAAATGCGTCATCTGGAATAAAATCATAAACAATTCCCCTGTAAGTTCTACGTGAACTTCGTGTTACAGGATCTTTTTGCTCGACTCACTGCTCATTTGAATTTCATGAACGTGAATGTAAGAGGTGTGTCTTCTGGGTGATGGGAAAAAAAACCACCAGATAGAGATCAAATATTGTTCTGATGCATGGCAAATATCATCAGCCTAAGTGGAAAAGGAGCTTACTGCGGATCCTGTCCATAAGGCAAGCAAATTCCCTGCAGCTCACAGAAGATATTGCAACGTAAAGGGATTGTGTTCTCTATCCCGGGCTTATTTCTCTCAGAATAGAAAAGAAACTCTTAATAGCTGCTGAGATCCTCCACCACTTTCAAATCTCACATTTACAGCTCTCACCCGTATGACCACTGACAACCAGCAGCAGGGAATGAACAGTAACGTCATTTCAGCCCAGCACCAGCTCGCTGTAGCTCTGCCGCTCCGGTTCAGGAAGCCTCGTCGCAGGCAGCAGATGATGCTGCACACAAACCTCATCGCTGAGCTGCCACAGCAGTCAGGCTCTGGTCGTCTTTTTAAAAAATCCTGCTTACAAATAGAAATTTTAAGAATAGGGTAACACATCTGAGTGGCTTTAGGAATCTCAGTCCCCATCTTCAGACATGACTTAGTCTCAAGCCCAGAAGTGCTGAAGTGCCTTAGGATGCAGATAAGCAACAACAGGGATGCAGAAACCACCTTCCTCCCACCGGAATGGAGCACAGGCAGCTACCAAGACCAAGCACATTTTGGAAATCCAGTGCATGTCCCAAAAGAGTTGACGGGCGTTTACCTTGATTTGACCCTGTGGCCTTTGGGAGCCTACATTGACTCAAACGCCACAGAGAAACTCAACTTATTTCTTGCCTTGGGAAATTCCTCTGACACCTGAGCCTTATTGCCAGCCTCGTGCCTCCCAGGAGCCTGGCCAGTTTTGTCACCAAAGCAACATCGGTTTAGTATTAGTGCTCCCAATTGCAAAATCCCCATTAAAACATAGCATGGCATAAGCAACAGGACGGGCTTTCTCCTTTTGCTGTGCCTTTTACTGACGTATCACCCTCCCTGGCTAATGTCTGAAATTGAGACAACAAAATCAAAGCTGGGGGACACAACCCAAAACCCTCAAGTGTGTCAAAACAGGTTCTACTCTGTCCTTCAAACACTCGATTTTTGTGAGAAGCAGAAACAGGATTTAAGGAGAGTGCTCCAGGATGTCGAACTGCGCTAATTCTGCTTGACAACTCAGCTAAGCACAGCGTGGTCTCGCCAGAAACTGGTGCAACTCAGCTGTCCCTCCCTGCCCCTTCCAAAGCGGAGCTAAACCAGGAAAACCTTGATGTATTTGCACCTTACTCACTGCTGCTTAACCTAAAATGTGTCTGGAGTAAAGCTACCCACAAAGCATCCAGGAGAGGCTGCTCTTCTTCAGGAAGATGCAAATTGATGCCAAAAAGACAAAGCAAAACACACACAAAAAAGGTGAAGATTAGAAGCCTCTTAATTTTGTTAGAAATGGCTTTGCATCCTTCCTCCCGCTGTTTGAGGAAGGACCGCGGATGGGCATGGTGACCGGGTATGGCACCGTACTGGAAATGGGTCGCAGCTCCCGTGTCCGTTCCCCAGCGGTTGGCAAGTCCAAGAGTTTGGCATTTCCTCTTCGCTTCTCAAAGGGGCCGCACAGACATATGGCCTCGTTCTCCCCCAGCACTTAATATTCACACTTACAGTACTGACACGGTGATAGAGCTCGGCAATTCAGGCTCCGGTGTTTCTTCGATCCCTTGCAATAAGCAGAACAACTATGTCGGGCTTAATGCTATTTCCAAGCGCTCGAGCTGCCTGCCACTGAATTATTGATCTGAAGAATTCAAGCTGGCCACACGTCATTTGCCCATTGAAAAGATCTGGCACGCCATTGATACTCACCGCATGCAGTCCTGGCTGCCGGAGGCACCGGCGGTGATGCCGGGGACGCCCCTGCCCGGTACCTGGCTGCCTTACAAAGCGGAGCCAATCTGAAACCAAAGTCAGCGGCAGCACCACGGGTAGACCTGGATTAACACGCACTACGGGTCTCCCCCCCGACAGTCACTTTTCTTGTTTGACAAGACGAGACGAAACGTTTAACGATGCCGGCAAGTCATTCGTGTTTGCGTTACTAGCCCACGCACACCGCGTAAATACCTGGTACCAAACACCGGCGCACACACCACAGTGCTGAACCTCTTGAACTGCCCCGTTACCCATCTGTGGAAAAATAGTTCAGATTAAAAAAAAAAAAATTAAAACAGAGCATTTCTCAGTCCCCCCAAGACTCTGCCGCAGCTGGTGAGCCGCCGACGTTCTGCCGCCACACTGCTGTCCGTCGCAGATCTGCGCGGTGCCAGACCGCAGCTTGGGCTCCTTGATCCCCACGCAGTAATAAGCACTGCACTTAAAACACGTCCCGCAGCTCCCGGTTTTGAAGGCCAAGGGCTGTGCCGCGTGTTTAATTCCCTGCAAGGGTCCAGCTCACACCTTCCAGGGTGACATTCACAAGTTCAAATAACCGAGGGCATTTGACAGCAAGTGCCAGTGCCACCGTCCCCGTCCCTGCTGCCGAGGCTCCTGCTGGCACAGGTCGGCTCCCTCTGGCCGCACGTGATATTTCCACGTGGCAGGAAAGGGCACGGGTCATGGAAGCAGCGGTTACTGAATTCTTTTGGTGCGTGTTTTCTCTAGGCTTGAGGAAGAGAGCCAGTGCCACACTGAGTCTTTTTAATTGGCTAATTTCTAGTTGAGCAGGTTTCTGCACTTCCGAAAACCACGCCGTCACCAAAGGCCAGATTTTTAGTTTTAAACTGTATAATTGGCTGACAATTATGTTATTTTTAATATGTGCTTCAGTCACTAAGGGCTCTTCAAAGTCGCAAAGGTTTTGCAGCAAAGTCAGTCAACAAAGCGCCTCCCCCTCGTCCCCCTGCCGGGAGACCCGCGCTGGAACAGCCTCCTCCAGGGAAAGGGCAGCAGAGATCCAAGAACTTCCTTAGCCTCTGCTCCTGCTATTATTTTTAAAAACATTGCTTTGCTGATGATACGCAAAGTACTCTAACACCAGTGGATTTCTCCCAGCCGTTACTGGCCGGCAGCATCGTTTAATTAAGCCAGGACAAAGGCGTGCTTCCCCTGCGATGGACACCACCGACGGAGACGGGGTAAAATAACAGCTTCGCTCCGCACACCGCTCCCGCGTGTCCTTGGTTATTTGTTTGTTCTTCCTGATGTCAAACGTACCGTTGGAGAAAACGTACGGCCTTGTTTAGAAGTCACATCTCCAATTACATTTAATTACTACCGCTGTAAAATCAAGGGTGACTTCTATTAAATCTAATTACTCCCCTCTGCAGATGGCAAAGGCGGGAGACCGAGGTGTGTTTCCCAGGCACCGCGGCTACTCGGTGGGAGACACGGAGTCATGGCACCAGCATGGCATCTCTTGCCGAGCCCAGCTCGGAGGCAGGGCGCGATGCCGCAGCCCCACGGGGCGAGAGGAAGGACCACGCTGCGAGTGAAAAGCCCTCGCAGAGAGCACGCAAGCTGACCCGGGCACCGCTGCCCGGCACGAAGCTGCAGGAGCAAGAAGAGTTTTCAGCATCCCACCACGCCAACGGCTGGGAAATAACACGGACAGAACAACCTGCACAGCACCCACAGGGTGCCAGGGGCACCTCATCACGGGGTGCTGCTCCTCCCCAAAACCTGCATCGTTTGCAGGAGCAACCCGGAGAGGCAGCGCTGGGGTGGGCGCCTGCATGGCACCTCCCAGGCTGGGCGCTGGGTGAAGGCACCAGGAGGCACCAGGTCCTGCTGAAACCTCCCACCACCGTCCCTCCGCTCCTCCAAGCGGCAGCCCAGCGCGAGACCTCCCTCTCCAGCAGCTTTACTACTAGTAGAGAAAATAAAAGGAGAGAAAGCAAAGGAGGCATCGCACTGCAGCCAGGAGTTAGTGCTGCGTGTTCCCCAAAATACGACACTGCGAGGCGGAGACAAGGTGTGCTGGTAACCCTGGACAAGCAGGGCCTGAAGGTCTCCACCAGCCGCTGATATCCCAGAAGAGCTTTTCCCAGGTTTGTAGCAGGCTTCCCCGACCCTCCTTAGCCATAATTCCCAGAGGACAGGTAAAACACCAGCACCTTCCCGGGAAGGTCGGCGCTGCCGGCCGCCCTCTCCATCCGGGAGTTCTGCCGAAGAGCGCGGTGGACTTCTGCCTCACCGTCCCCAGGACTATTGCACTGTGGCGTCATTCAACACAAGTCGTGTTTACTAATAAATGAGTTTGAATTTATAATAAACTTGATGGTGCCTAACTGATAGGTCTAAAAAAAAAAAAAAAGCCAATTATCTGACACTCTCAGCTATGATCCTAAAACAGATGTTTGAGTATATAAAATTACGTTGTGAGGTTTGAAATTGCAGATACAATTACAACCTTCGTCTTTATTGCTGCTCGGAAGTGTTAAATGCAACTACATCTACATTTGAAATTCAGTTATTACCGTTTTTCTTCATCTCTCCCAAGCCGAGACTGACTTGCAGCACTGTCTGTCACACTGGTAATTACTCTCCTCCTGTGATGAATACAGGGGAACCAACAGAAACGTTTGCGGAGCCCATTTAACATTCGGCTCGTACAAACAACTTGGTTCTTCCTGTGTTTCCAGGAGCGGCGGCTCACCCAAAAAAACCAAAGTCTTTGGGGCAATACCCCAGGGAAAGACACGGCGCTTTTAGGCCACCAGGGCAGCAGAAAGCCAGCGCCGGGAGCCACCAGCCCAGCAACGACGAGAGCTGGGGGGGGTGTTAAATAAATGTGGGTCTTCATTTCCTTCCCACTTGTTTTGGGGTTTTGTTGTTTTGTTTTGTGGTTTTTTTTGTTTTGGGTTTGTTTTTTTTTTTTAAGAATACTTTTTATAGTTTGCATTTTAAGGTTTTCTTCATAGCAACAAGAGTTGCTTTACATATCCCCGCCCCC
>VYXH01012167.1:222430-280727 GCA_013397275.1 Burhinus bistriatus | reverse complement strand
GGGTTTTAGCACTCGTGGTGCTCAAACACGGTCTCTCCAGCACTTTTTACCCTCTTATTAAATGACAAATAGCTGAAAACCTCTGCCTGACCCTGCCGGCAGAGCCCCGTTGGGGTGCCACGACCCCGCGGCGGTGGGGACAGCCCAGGCTGCCGGGTCTCCTCGCTTCTCCCTCGAAGCAAACAGCAGTTTTCTAGCAGGGAACATCTGCCAAATGAGCAGTTTTTTGTGCTAGGAGAGGGGAATCATCTCTCTTTTCACATTTACTTTGGAGGGACAATTCTCGACTCTTCTTCGAGCACATAATACATGGCATTACCGCAGTCTAACAAGCAGTTACTAATTCTGCCCAATGAAATCTGATTGATACTTGCTTTCCAGCAGAAAATTAGAAAATACATTGGTTGAATGCTCTCGGTGAATGAAGGTCAAGTTTAGGTCGGCAGCTAGCGAGTGCCCTGACTGCTATTTCAGGTGACCTGGAGACCTCAAGTACATGGATTATGAAGCTCTGGTTAATGCAAGCGGCTTCCCATTGCTCCGACTGCAGGTCGAATCCAAAGGCTTGGAAATGGGAAGGTGAGGATGGGGACAGATGCAGTATGGGGTGAGGTGGGTTCCCATCCCACGGCAGGAGACTTCCCCAGCAGCTCGGAGCAAAGTTCAGGGCTGAAGACCCCGGACTGCAGGTCCCGTGAGCCACTCTGGGTGGCCGGCGTTGGATGCTCATTTTGGATGGGGGGTCGTTCGCAGCCGCCCCCACCACTGGGTGTGGGCATCCCCTGCTCTGAGCCCAGCACCCACGAGGCGGGTGTTTGGAGTGAAGCCTGTTGCACCCAGGGGTTTGGCACACTCTGCCCTCACCCAGGGGTGAAAGCAGGACAGCATCAGACCCAGGCGAGGCTGAAAATGCATCAGGGGCAAGGACGCCCCCTATTTAAAGTCATTTTTAGAGAAAAAAACAAAAAAAGCAACAAATTGGGCCGTGCAAAATAGCTTTTAAAGCCACTAAAAGTAGAAAAAAAAAGAAGTTGGAAGACAAGCCCAAAATTAAAATAACTTATTAAGCAGGAATGCTCGCTAATGAAACTACTTCTTCTTAATTTGATTTTATACAACGAAGTGCTCGCTGCAGTGTGGCCATAATGACACTAC
This sequence comes from Burhinus bistriatus, assembly GCA_013397275.1. Lineage (NCBI taxonomy): Eukaryota > Metazoa > Chordata > Aves > Charadriiformes > Burhinidae > Burhinus > Burhinus bistriatus. The sequence goes on along the minus strand of VYXH01012167.1, from coordinate 279,572 downwards.
GCTTTCCAATAAAACCTGAGTGCTACCTGCTGCCTTCACAGATTGTCCTACCAGTTTGCTGATGGTTCTGCTGCACAGATCCGCAGGAAGAAAAGCTCTACAACCCCCCGCCCCACATGGCACACCGAGGGCCCACAGACAGATGGAGAGCAGCAGAGAAAAGGGCACGGGGTAAATATTACGGATCAAAACAGATCATCCAGGCAAGTGAGGAGGAAATTTGGAACATGTACTGGACAGCCTTAGAATAAGAGAATCGTCTAGGTTGGAAGAGACCTTTAAGATCATCAAGTCCAACCATCAACCCAACACTGCCAAACCCACCACTAACCCATGTCCCTCAGCACCACGTCTGCACGTCTGTTAAATACCTCCAGGGATGGAGACTCCACCACTGCCCTGGGCAGCCTGTGCCAAGGCTTGATAACNTTCCCCAAGCCTGTAGCGCTCCATGGGGTTGTGGTGACCCAAGGGCAGGACTCGGCACTTGGCCTTGTTGAACCTCACACCATTGGCCTCGTCCCATCAATCCAGCCTGTCCAGATCCCTCTGCAGAGCCATCCTGCCCTCCAGCAGATCGACACTCCCACCCAACTTGGTGTTGTCTGCAAACTTACTGAGGGTGCACTCGATCCCCTTGTCCAGGTCATTGATAAAGATATTAAAGAGAACTGGCCCCACCAGAGCCCTGGGCACCACCACTTGTGACCGGCCGCCAACTAGATTTAACTCCATTCACCACGTCTCTTTGGGCTCGGCCTTCCAGCCATTTTTTTACCCAGCAAAGAGTACACCCATCCAAGCCATGAGCAGCCAGTTTCTCCAGGAGAATGCTGTGGGAAATGGTGTCAAAGGCTTTACTAAAGTCTGGGTAGGCAACATCCACAGCCTTCCCCTCATCCACCAAGGGAGTCACCTTGTCCAAGAAGATCAGGTTTGCCAAGCAGGACCTGCCTTTCATGAACCTATGCTGACTGGGCCTCAGCACCCGGTTGTCCTGCGTGTGCCACGTGATGGCACTCAGGATGATCTGCTCCATAACCTTCCCCAGCACCGAGGTCAGACTGATGGGCCTTGTAGTTCCCCGGGTCCTCCCAGCCTTTCTTGTGGATGGGCCTTGGAAAGTCCTAAATGCAAAGTGACCTGCTGAGAGCCCACGTCCTCCCGTACCTCATTGGCTTCAGGAGCCACGTTGTCCCCGCAGCCACCGGCGAGGGTCCCAGGGCAACCCACGGCTGGAGAGCGACGGGCAAACCCCGAGGTGTCCCCACTGTCACCTGAGGAGGACGGTGACGGCTGAGCATCGTAGGGAGGGACCCGCACCAGCCCCGCGCCGCATAGGCGATTTGGCGAAGGCACCGATAAACTCAAGGCAATGCTGTCCTCTTGTGGCAGCTCCTTTTTCTTCACCTTTTTCAAGAAGAATGGTAATTTTCAGAAGTTTTTTTTAAAAAAAAAAAAAAAATTAAAAAACCAACCAACCGAAAAAAATAAAATAAAACACCAAAACTAACAACCTCCTAGAAACTGCCCGAAATCAGAGATCCCGGAGGAGAAAACTGAAAAGCCTCACTAGGAGAAACAAGAGGGTGAAGGAGACGAAGCTCCGCTCCCACCTGCCCTGGCAGCGCCCGTGCGGCCGCAGGCCCGTGTCCACGGTGGGGACAGGAGCTGCACGGGATGGGGGAAAATGCCATTGCAGTGGGGAAGCCAACAAGAAGCTGAAGGCTTTGCTCACCGGCGCGTATCCCTCGCAGAAGAGCCACGCTCCCTAAAAAAACAAAAAAAGAAGATACATATTTATCCAGAAGGCTCCCGTGCAGCTTACCTTTTGGATGAGCAGTAAATAAATAGAAGGGAAAATGAAGTTACAAGCTGGCCTTGCTGGGGCTGGGTGGTCCCATCCCACCCACAGCACCGTGCTGGGGGCTGCCAGGGGCCACGGGCCAGTCTGCAAAAATGAGAGGGGGGGGGCGGGAAACAACAGTATTTTCAGCTCTGTGGTTCCACCCTCGCTGCCTGCAGATGTTTTTATTTGTATTTTACGGGGTGTTACGAGTCTGCGAGGTGCAGTATGCAGCCCGGTGGCATTTCTGCATCAAGGTCTGTCTCGCTCTGGTTCTTCTGGGTTGGACGCGGAGGCAGCCGTGCCGGGACAGGACCCCGGGACCTGGGGAAAGCGAGGGGCAGATGGAGCAGAGCCTCCCTGCAGGTCCCCGCAGCCCTTGGTGTCCCCGAGATGCTTCCCCGTGTCACCCCAGCACCGCGCAGGGAAGGATGGAGCTGCAGCCAGGCGGGAGGGGACGGCGGCGGGAATGAGGGGTTTTGGGGGCAGAGGGAAGGCGAGGGGCTGCCTGCAGAGCACGCAGGCGGGGAGGCTGCAGGAGGAAGGAGGACAAGCTGCTCTGGGGCTGTGGGACAGGCAGGGAGGATGGCGAGGGACCACAGAGGTATGAAGCACTGAGCATGCTGCTGCCTGCAAGAGCGGTGGGGGCACGGGTTGCAGCAGCAACTCCTTCGTCGCGTCCCTTCTGGTGCCCTGTCTGTCCCCTGCTCCCCCACCGGTCCAGGCGGCGGTCCCAGTGTCCCCAGCGTCCCACCCGCTGCACAGCCAAGGGGACAACCATCAGACTCGGCTGGATCCCAGGCAGCACCTGCTTTGACACTGGTTTTGGAGAGGGAGCCAGGAGGATGCTGCAACTTCTGCTGCTGCCACCATGCCCACCGCCTCCTCCCTGGGGGCTCGGACACTACCGGGGGGACACGCAGACCCGGGCACTGCGTGAGATGCTCTTCCAGCTGCTGCCCCCACGGTGCAAGCTGAGACGGGGGGAGACCAACTCAAAACCTGAGGGACCATCACTCGCTGCGAGGACAAAAATCACTGGGCGGCTGCTCCTCGCCCAGCCCGGGGGGAGCAACGCTCCTGCCAGGCTCTCCCCGGCTCCCGTCCTCCGCTGGCTGCCGGGAAAGAGCTGCTGAAAACAATTGATATATGTAGATTGTTTATTGATTCCAACATATTAATAGATTGGATAATAAACAGTACTTTTAAACATTCTCTTAACCAAAAATATAACAAATATTTACAATCACTCAGTAAAAATACAAAAAGCATACAGAGGCACTGTCTTTCTAAAAGACATAAGTGTAAGAGGTATCAAAAAATAGGAGACAAACATTGCTTGTTACAGAATACTTTACAATCACTGACTTGTGCAGTACAATTGCTATTGGAATATCATTACATCTGTGCAGTTTTGCCAATATAGTCACATATTTAGAATTTAATTAATACCAAGCTAAACTGCATTCCAGGTATATCAAAAATAAAGATAAAACAATAAAAAGCACAACATAAGCGAAAGCTGGGTTGGGAATTCAAGGCAGATTACCCTCTATACAAGCGTTCTAAAATATAATGTGTAAAGCTTTTCTAAAGAGAGAGTATCCCTTTTTTCTTCTGTTTTTGTGAAGGCAGTGGTAAGTTTATCCTTTAGAAAAAAAAAAAAATCCTAATTCTAATGTTTTATAAGAACGTCAATGGCAGGTTCGTATTCCCCCCATTGCCTGCGATGAAATGACTTGGGAGCTGATGAAAGAGGTCTGGCACCACCACCGATGCCAGGCGGGTTCCTTCTGCAAGTGACATAGCTGACGGGTTCAGCCCCTGGGGACCGGGGACACCCTCCGCCTCCGGCGGGTGCAGGCAGGGTGCAGGCAGGGTGCAGGCAGCCCTCAGTGCACCCTGCACCCCGTCCCGCGCCATGGGCACTGACCATCTCCCAGTGAAGCATCGCTCACCTCTACGGAACTCCTTCTGCGCTAAAGGCAGAACAAAGCAGGCGGGAAAGCACCACCTCGCCCGTCGTTACCAAACCTCCACCCCTTCCTGCGCGTCCCCAGTGCAAAAACGTGTACCGCTAACATACCAAATAACGGAAAGGCCATGTCTGCAGATAATCTGGGAGATGAAGCCAGTGATGAGAGGCTCAGTCATCTCATTTTCCCCTTTCTGCAACCGGGGAGGCCAATTGAATTTTACAAAACCGTGCTGCTTTTTCGAGAATTACTTGGAAGTTTAAGATCTATAAAGCATAATGGAATACTGTATGGTTAAATCACAAATACCCGCAAGTCAAGAGCAAACAAGCAGCAGAAAGCGAGCAAACCGAGGTGCGGCAGCGGAAGAACGTGACATGAGGCATTTTAATTGTTCATCGAAATCAGAGCCCGACTCAGAGGAACCCGGTGGCGGTACCAAGTCAGGAATCTGTGATCCAGAAGACATCACTTCACTAAAGCAGTGTACAACAGGTACTAACCACCGTCTCACTTCCATTTGAATTACTGAAAAAAGGGATAATGTCTCTTCAAATCCATACCAGACACACTACATTTGGCTATCGGCCCCGATCAATGTGATCGGTTGATTTAAAACAAACAAAAATCCCAGCAAGGACCAGCAGAGGCAAGCCACACTGTGCGAGGCAGGAGAAGCAGAAGTAGTAGCTCATCTGTCCATAGTTTATGCACGATTTATTTACACCAGCTGTATTGGATATTAGGAAACCATGATTAGCAAGATTTTCTCTCACTTTAAAAACCTTTCAGTGTCCTGAAAAGCCCTGCGGAACAGGCGGATGCTGTTGATGTGCAAACACCGCGTTTCAGTGGGTGATTTATTCAACCGCTCTTTCTGGCTGCCGGAGCAGAGCCCAACCCCGCTCCCGCGAGGAGCTTTCCCGTATCCTCAAAGGCAGCACCATCGGGTTTTGGGGGAGAAAGGAAGTCACTTTAGTAACAACCCCTCATCCCTCGTACTTTTGTTCAACGGGCTGAAAGAAACTACAGCTCAACACCCGAGGTCCCGGGAACCGTGGGATTTAATCTACCTGGCACAACACGGATGATTTTCTGACGGAACACGAAGCCTGCTGCGCACTCCACGGAGAAGTTAACAAGCGACTACAGCTGACGGTGGGATTGCTAGGACTCGGATTTACATCCCACAAAAATATCAATTTAACAGTTATATTAGCAACATTACACGTGCTAAAAACAATCGCTCTGCCCTGCATTGCTTTGACACCTACATTAATCTTTATTCATTAAGGCCTGTGCAGGTTCATAATATTCATTAAGGCCTCGAAAAAGCAAAATGCATTTATTATGATACCCCTCAACTGATTTTTAATCTATTTTTGCAGCCATTTGGCTCCTCAGATACTTGTGCCAAAAATTAACACAGCCAACCAATTAGTTATGAATCAGGCATCCCTTCCTCAGCTTCGCTGTTCATTTATGTCGTCCGAATTCCGGTCAATACGGGTACGGTCCCGCCCCACGGCAACACTCCGCCTGGCACCGCCAGGGACGTGGACACGGGCTGGGTCACACACCTTCACCCGGCAGCATCAGTCCCAGGCCGCTATGGGGAAAGCACATCAAAGGCTTTGGGGTGGTTTTGGTACTTGTGTCATTTTCAGAAACTGTTGCGTTCACCTTGCACCCCCTGCACACATACAGGAAAAAAAAAAACCAAACCCAAACCTTAAAGCTCTTCACAACTATGGACCTAGGAATCATTTCTGAGGCACTGTAAAAATGACAAACATCATCTTTCTAGCTTAGGCTGTAAACATCACAACAAAGATTGACATTTAAATGTTTAAATACATATTCACACATTCATGTCCAATTTTAACACTAGAATGGGCCATCGTGTGCTAGAAGAGAGAAAGAGAGAAAGGAAGAAAAGAAAGAAAGAAACTGCAGGTATTTCCAGTTTTACCCCTCTGCACTCTGGCTGGCTAAGCAAAACCAAATGAGCAATTTATTTGCCCGAAGTCAAACTAGCGGATCACGTGTTAATACTGACTGGCTGAAAGTCAAAACTGTCATTGACATCAACACCACCAGGATTTTTATCTTGGATTTAAAACAAAACGTTTTGAGATCATCTGTATTTTCTAGATGAACACAGCGGGGTTTTTTAACCCATCATAAGATGCGTTATACTCTTATACGCATTATGTCATTTAACACTCAGTTTCACAAATTTTACTGTTAAATGAAAGCGATTTATAATTTTTTTTATTTTTTTTTTTTAAAAAAAAGATAACCTTTGCACCTAAATCCTGTGCAATTCTGGTAAAAGGCCAGAACGCGTGGGATGATCTTAAAACCCACAACAGAAGACAGTTTAGTTCTGGTTTCTAACAACACGCTTTGCATGCTGAACTCTGCTGGGCAAAACCTGGTTGAAGCTCTTTCGGGAAAGCTTCAAGCTCCCCGCGAGCTCCGGTTCCACGTTTCCAACGATTACTTAGTAGGGGAGGAGAGCACCAACCATTGCCTTAGTTGGCTGGCAGCTACAAACTTTCCACAAATACTTCAAGGGCGGCGGGTTTTTGCTGTGTCCGTGTAGGAGGGGAGCGGCAGAGGCAGGGCTGCCTGCCCGACACGCCGCTCTGCAGGGCTTTGTGCTCCATTTATATCGAATCTAAAACCACCCTAAAACCCATGCATTTCTGCACCTGATAATGTCCCATTTCTAGTTTTTTGTGTTTGTTCTGAGAGCACAACAGTTTATGCGTAGCTAATTTACTATCACGTTGACTAAACGTTTCTAGTAGCCAACCAGAGCACTGCCAACACAGATAAAGGAAATTCCCATCAAAAAAAATTAAATTAATAAATTATTTTCAGATACTTCAGCAATGTCCTTTGCTTTTGCTGACACTTTGATATATTTTTTTTAAAGTTCATAAAATAACACTCTTAGACTTATAATGATCATGTAGAAAATAACGACGATGGAAAACTACCAAAGGATTATATGGTATCATATAGAAGACTGCTTCCGAGTGTCAAGTGGTGGTGACGACTGGTCCTCCCAAATGCATGAAGCCTGGTCCATCTCCGGACACCAATGTCGGTGTCCGGGTAGTCAGTACACTCCTTGAAAACGGTTTTCTATTTCTGAGGCAGAAATAGCTTTCTTAGGCGGTGGTAGACTGCAGTAAGGTAGAGAGACGTGATCCAACCCGTTCCATCTCGTCCGTGACCGAGGCAAACACATCGTCTGAGGTTAGTAGCAGCAAGTTGTTAGCGTTCGCTAACAGAATGGTGTGGTCCTTCTCCCCCCATCCCTTCTGTTGGGAAGCGGTTTACAGAAATAGCCCAATGGTTAGACTGCTGATACTTGTTCATCTTCTGCAAAACAAGGGGAAAAAAAAAAAAAAAGAGTAAACGATTCCATCGGTCCCCTGCCTCGGATGCAGAGGGTACCAAACAGCACCCAGTGATGTGATTACAGTGCTTCTGTGAAGACTCACTACGTCATCGTGATCTTTTCACTGTCTTAATCATTGACCACAACATACTCAGTATCACCATTTATCAAATCCTCAAGTAGTCTGAGGCATTACGGTCATACAATAAAGATGTATTGCAAAACAGAAAATCCCAGATCCTCCAGAAATTATTAGCATGCAGCTCCCAATATCCCCAAAGCTACTGATTTGGGAGAAAAGCCAGCAAATTACTTTCCAACATGCAATGAGCATTGTATCCCAAATAAAATCAACCAAGCACTTTAAAACGAGTGAAATAGGCGTATGTAAAAGTGTATGGTTAAACTTAGTTTAGAAAAATTTGGATTAAAATGTTTGAAGCAATTACTTCCTTATTTTTACATCAAAAACATTTAATACAACAACTGAATTAATGCTGGGCAACTTTACGTTTTACCGTAAGTTTGAATGGCAGTACTAATATATATGTTAAATACTATTTACATATTTTAAAGGGCCAAGATGGGATCATTTTGCATCAGAAATCGTTTTAATCTAATTCCACGCTCATTTTAAGCCAGACTGAAATTGAAGGAAACGACCACAACATTCCAATAAAAAAGAGTTCACTAGCGAAGGGTACAGAGAGATCACATCAGTGCGTAGGTATTGAAAGCAAATCAGCAGATAAACAATTAAGTAGAAATTCCCCTAACTTGGAGTTAGTTTTGACACAATATAAGAGCAGTCTTTTTCGAAAAATCTCTTGCATTTTGGACACCCAAAACACGCCGTGCTCGGCAGCATTGGCTGTTGCTTCAAACAAGATCATGAAGAATTTAACTGGAAGAGACACTGTCAGGCCAAGCGGGGCTGAGAAGTCAGGTTTTATTAAATGCACCTTTCAGAAGAACACAAATTCACTGTTATTTTGTTCACCATTTTTAAACCCAACCTCCAGAAATCTCTGTTGAGGAGTAAGGCAGCTTAACGCTAGCACACAAATGGTAAACAAGTTAAGAGTTGTACAACACTCCACCAAATCCAAATTCAAAGTACTCATTTTAGGTCATCATCCTGACGCCACCCGAAAACAGCGGGACATCAGTCAACCTAGAGAGGCTGGACTTTTTCTGCCTGTAATTTATAGCCTGACAGTGTCCCTTAAAGTCATCATCACCACTGAGAGGGGACAGATTTTAAAGAACAAAAATAGTATCTACATGCTCTTAAGTGTCTCAGTTGTGCTTTGGGAGATCTCATATGTATATTTTTATATATATATATTTATTTATACATCATTTAAAGTCTGTTCGGTGTCAACATGCTTTTTCTAAAGGGAAGGCATTCTTTTTGTTTTCAAAAGTGTATATACATGCAGACGTTATGCACGTGTATACAGCCATAAAAACATATTTGTATATTTAGAGATTAATCAAGTTTTAATCTCCGAGAATGACCAAGAGAAAGCCCAGAACATCGTTGTGAAGTAAACACTGCACAGACCAGATTCACACAGCAGTTCACTTAACATCTACCGAGTCAGGTGTTGCACATACCATCCTCTTCACTATCTGCGTCAGTCATATCTGCTAGTTTGGGGTTGGACGGCTGCCGACTATGCCACTGAGGCATCTTCGATGAAATACAGGCCACCGGTTCACTACCGAGAGATGCTGATGAAAGTCTAGAGAGGTCACTGTGCAGCATCTTTGACCTCTGCACTGCCACACTATAGTCTGGAGGTTTTAGGTGTGGGTGGTGGGGCGATCCTTCCTTTATGTCCGCTAAAGAAATCCCCATATATCCTGGAGGGGTGGGCGGTGGCTCCCTATACCTATCGTCCTTCTTAGGTGAGGTGACACAGTACACTGGCACAAGAAATAAGCAATGGAAATGTTAAAGAAGAAAACAAAGGAAACAAAACGTTAAAAAATCATGAAATGTTACAATGGCAAAACAGAAACTGATAACAAAATGCAAATGCAGAAACACTGGTTATAACGACAAGAGCAGATATTTATGCTTTCATTTATGTTTTCTCCTTATTTTAAGAAGTCAGAGTAGCAACACAACCCGTGAACTCATTAGGCCAGATGCCAATCGAGCAGAGACAGGACTATAACCTTCTCTACATTCCGCTTGCAACTGCAGCGCTCGTTATACCCCTGCTCCGGCGGCCCCGCTCCGCCGCGGGATGCTGAGGAGCTCGATGGTGCGGATGGAGAGCCAGCACGGCAACGCTGCCGGCTGAGTCTGCTCCCGCTCTCTCTTACAGGCTGGGAAACCGAAACAAACGGAATTCAGGCAACTCGCCCAAAGTTACTTTGCACAGCGTGCTAGCATCCGATAGCAAGAATCATTGGTTGAGTTCAACAACATCCACTTCATCACCCATCGGTGGCTTAACAGAAATTCATTATAATAAAATATCACTGTATCAATTCGTGTGTAATAATACATTAAAGCATCCAATCAGCTACGCTCTAGGAAGAGAAAAACCCTATTATCACTTGAAACTATGAAGCAAACTGTATATAGAGCCTGCATTCGTTATTTTGTATTTTCTAACAGTAAACAATGCCTTATCACGTCCATACTTTCCTCCCCCGTTCATCGGCAATTCAGGTCACGCAGGCTCTCAAACCAAAGCTTAACTTTTTCTAAGTTCCCTCCCACCCACCCCCAGGTCTGGGGCTCATGTGCATGTTAGATTGGGCTTTTTCCATGTACGTGTTGCAACAGGAGAGTTTCAAAGCTAGGGTAATTTTTAAAATCTATCAGTTGAGTGAATTTGCATTTTCTTGTGGATACATTTTAAACAGGGCATGTTCATTACAGTCTCATTTATTCCAGCAACTGTAATATTTTCTTATCTTACAAGAACGTGAAAGGGTGAAAATAAAGGAGTATTTCCTGTTGTGTTGTGGACTTGTGAGATTCTGGACGTCGGTATCAGGAACAAGAGCTGGTTCACACCTGGTAGCCTGGTTCGTGCTTGGACTTACAGGAAAATAAAAGAAAACTGAATTCCTATAGCCTGGGTTTTAGCACATACATGTGGGTACAGGCACAGATTTACAGGAATCATTTTCATTCAACGAGCGTTTAACTGGGCCCCTACGAAAAAGCAGGGGAAGAGAAGGAGGCTTTTTTCTCCCTGAAGGGATGGGTGCTCCGAGCAAACCCCGCACCTTTGGTCTCTGTTGGTTTCGCAGGAGGACTGACGAGGGTGGGTACATCCCTCTTTAAAAGAGAAAGCTTCAGGCTTTCTAGAGCTAGTACCTACCATACCGTAATAACAAAAGTAGGAATAACGTGCCCTTTTGTAAAGTTCCAATTCATAGTATTTTACAAACGTGATCAAAATAAAACATTCTAAGAGCATTTGATGTCCACAGCATTAAGTGTCCTTAATTTCTGTCACCCACCCACGGTCTCAGGAGGTTACAAAACCCTTTCGAAAGGAATCCCCCTTCCCAAGCAGCTGATTACTCAAATATTCACTCTAAAGAAAATAGGGTGAAATTCTACATAGTGGTTAAGGGAAACGTAACTGAAAGGCAGCAACGTAAATTTTGATGTTTACTACAGGTAATAGTAATGGAAAAGCTTTCTCCCTTCGGAGGTACAGCAATGGCACACCACCACCCCACGCCTCCTCTGCTGGTAAAGCAAAGGTTGCAGGAGGAAGTGGTCAATCGTAGAGGGCAGAGATGCACGTGAAGTTACGAGGTCATCGCCTTCACCGATTCTGCCAAGACCACGTTCTGCCATTACTATGTGGGCAGTGCCTTTCCAGCTCCGTTTTAAAGGTTTCAGGCAAGAAAGCTTGTGCCAACGCTTTTGGAGGACTATTCAACACCAGCACTCATTAAGCAAACGAATGGAAGAGTCTTGTTTTGTTTACAGTATTCTGAACTCCTGCAGTCATTACAGACTCTGGCAACAAGCTGTTTGTAGAGAATCAGCAAATGGTGAAATAAAACAAAAATATCTTTGGCATATTGTATGATGGTGAACAGCTAACAGATTTGCATTTGCAAACCAGAAATGATATCCACCTGTATCAGATCTTTGCTTAAGCAGACGTACACATGCTCTACTGAAGCACGTTGCAGAGTGTTTCTTACCAGCGTGCTACGACTGCACGAAGGAGACGAGCTAGATGGTGCAGTACGTAAACAGAACTAAAAAGAAGGGGAAGAGCTGTGAGCAAAGATAGCACTTACTGAAGAGCTAACACACCAGCTCCGAAACCAGCTGAGAGGCTCGTGAGCAGCTCTGAAAGGCTACCAGGGCAGAGCACGTGCACAGGAGCGAGCTGTGAGCAAGTTTGCTGCAAAGCTCCGCCATACTGCCTTTCTTCTACAAAGGCGAGGAGGAGGAACACCATCCAAGACCTCCACCCTACGTGCAATGTTTATTCAGGCAATTACCTCTGATAACATAAATGCCTCTAGCAATCTAGTTAGTAATTAAATTGCATTTCAGCTGCACCCTTGACTTACAGTCTAGAAAGCTTTGCACTCCGTTTCATCTTGTTCCTAACCCAGTTCCTTTAGTTTTGGCTGCTAAACTCGCTAGCACAGGGAAAGAGCATCTTGCTCGGTAGAACTATGCATCTTTGAAAAGACGTTTTATAAGTCTTTCTCCTTTCATATGTAGCCAAACTGCAGTTGTATAGCCAAATAAATGGCAGTTTAACACAGCAAAGACAGGAAGAGCATCTGCTTTGCCCTTGAGCTTCCAGAGACCAAAGCCCTGTGGACGCAAGGTGCCCCAGCTCAGAGAGATGAGAGCACTCTGCACCGCTCAGCGGTCACACTCTTCCCTCTTGGGTTCATGGAAAGTCTGTATTACACGGACTTCAAGAAGCCATGATCGTTTGGCTCCTTGCCAGCGGAATGTCTACAGTGACAAGTGTTTCCAAAATGATCCAAAAAATTAGGCAGCCATAGGACAGAGAGGAACTGCCTGACATTTTCACGAAGACAACTCTCCTGCAGACCCATAGAGTGACTGGGAAGTGGACTTGTGTACTATTTCAAGTTTCCTAATGCAAAAGAAGGTGGCTTGAAAACACGCTGTCTGTGTAGTGTTCTGATTAAAACCACACGTAAAGCTGAATTTAACATGCCATCCAGCCCCCAGACCTGCAGATGTCATTTCTTAACAACTTACTATCAAAATGAAAACAGATGTAGAAGCTTCCATAAGCTGTTGGCTTGGCTTACCTATCAGGCCTTTTTCTGTACTCGAAGTAACAGTTTTGTAAGTTGTATCAGCGCCTGGTTTAGAGTCCAAAACCTCCATCTGCTCTGCTGTAGAGTTCTCCAGCCCCCTCCGCTTAATTGTCCCATAGTTTGTTTCGTAGGTGTCTGACAGCGAGCTGGAGGAGGCCCAGCTCTGCCGAGACTGATCGAGCTCCACGCTGGCTTTCGACTGCCTGTTGGTTTTGGAAAAGGCTTCGGAATACAAATAAGCCTCCTCAGAGTAACAGTTTGTGGGATCGACTTCAGCTATAGGTCCATCCAGCTGGGTGTGACGGTAAGAATTGAGGAGATCCCAGCTTTTCTGGTTTGGGATATTCTGGAAGTTGTCATGAGAACTACTTGAGCATGAAGTCCAGCTTCCCCGGCCGCTATCTGCTGCCTCTACCATGATATGTTCGTGGGAGATCTCCTCGCTGCTCATGGAGGACGTGAAAGCCATCCCTCTGATGAGAGCAGGCCTTGTGATTGACCAGCTACATTTGAAAACAACAGAAAGCAGAAAAAAAAAACCCCAACTCATAAGCTTTTAAACCAAGAGTGACATACTCCGAGACAATTATCTGGTTTTAAAGGCAGCTGATCTCTGGTTTTAAAACAGGTTACCCAGCAAGGTCAAGGCACATGTGAGCACTGACAAGAGACACTGTTATTCCCAATTCTTTACCGCACACGGCAGCTGGGCAGTTATTCCCAAGGGAGTAACAAGTCCGCAAGAGGCATTTTACAGGCTTGACCCCAGATCCATAAAAATCTGGTCCACAGAAGCCTTCCTGTATCAGCAAGAGCAAGACAGTGCCTGACAGAAAGCAGAGGAGTAATTACCTCTTCCTTTCAGGCTACTACCATCTTTTTCTTTGCATTTATAAACTAAAACCAAAATAAATATTTAGAATAAAACCCAACCCCTTCAGTGGCAGCAACATAATGTTGTTCAGACAGAGTGGAGGTAGTTGTATTTCAAGAACATTCGGAAATATTGGGCATAAATCACATTTGTGGAAATGATCTGGAATGACAGATTCTGCAACCCAAGCACCAAATTTCTTGTTTAAAGAAATGGCTGCTAAAAGCTCTAATTGCTGTCAATATATAACTAAGGGGGAAAAAATAAAACCAAGTTTGCATGAATTTAAAGTACACAAAATTACAATTGCTAGACATTATTCGAGTCTCTTAACTATCTCTGGTTATGTTAACAAATGCATGGACAGCACAACATTAAAATTCAACACTACCCCTCAGCAGTTTACTGACGTGTTGTGAAATCGAGGAACATTTCTTAGATATGTGCAAACAACTTTATTTTTTTTCCCCTTGCTTTTCTAAGTGCTAGGATAAAACCTGTTTTCTTCCCTCTAAAACCCACTGAAACTAAGGCATAAAAGAACAACCGTGACCCACAAACACTCCACTTTTAATTTGCAAAGAGAACAGTGAGTTTAGACAGCAGCAGCGCCGTCGCTGCAATTCACTGTACTTCAGCCGCCACCGAAGGTGGCTTTTCATAGCCAGCACCAAAGGTAGCCCACCGTAACCTGGTCCCACAGGGCACCTCGCTCAGTACACTGACGCTCACTACACGTGTTCTCTGCACGTGTTATGCTTTTTAGAAAAGGGAATTATTTTGGTTTATGAAGCACACATTTAAATTCCCATTTTAGCACAATGAAATAAACCGAATCACTTCTTTCTTAAGAGCTTCATCACTTTAGCAAAGCATATACTAAAGCTTTTTTTTATAGGGGCGAGAACACCACAGAGTTAAAATCAATTATACAGAAACAACATATACCGCTTTATAGAGTTCAATCATTAAAAAAATTATATTGCTTTAGAGATGAGCTGTAAAGATTATAAATGTCAGGAGCATCTCTCGCTGACTTGAATCCACATCTGAGGACAGAAGATGCTATCCCAAGAAGATACCCACATATGAAATCTTATGGATCAAGGCTTAACATCTAGTAAGACAAAACTAAAAACTGCCAGTTCAAAGTGTCATCTCAGGACGAGTTCTCATTGTGCTAAAGTGGAAGCTCTCAGGAAGACAGGGGCAGAAAGCTTCCAGTCCGCCAAGCAACAAACGATAATAACAAAAATCCTCAAAAATCACATTAGAGTATGAGTTCGTAAAATCCTGTTCTGCTGCTGCTGTCTCTCACTCCTGCACTAAGCTGTAAAGTATCAATCCTAGCTTTTAACACATTTGCAGTCTCCTGCAAGAGATGTCTATCTGAACCCCACCGATGGGAACAAGCTGTTGTTCACTCAAGTAATAAGTTTCTTGAGAAAACAGGCTCTTCCCGTACAGAGCAACTGGTACTCCAGCTTCTAGCAAGAGCTTTATAACCACGGAAGAGTGCATAACTGCCCTGACCAAAGCTTCACTACCCCTTCTGACACCAGGACACCAAGCCCAACCAAAACCAGTTGCACCTTACCCTGGGCACGGCTGGCCGTAATCAGCCAGCGGCTGAGGATGCTCTTTTCTCTCTGCCCCCCCCGAATCCACCACAATGAGAGACTGGGACAAACTCCTCTCGTCCTGCAGCGCTGCCGACATCGAGTCCACCGAGCAGTTGCTCACGATGCTGGACCGGGATGAAATCTCACTGTGACTGGAGTCCGAGAAGTTATCAGATTTAGTGGAAGGTATGAGGGCGTAGCCTAAAGGCGAAGAGAATAGAAAGTCTTGGTTAAAGAGCAATTTGAGTTTTCTAGGTATGATAACGAAGTATTGACACACATTTCAGCAAGGATATTTAAAAGACAAAACTATCAAACCCTGTTTGCATACAATCGGTCCACTAAAGTTTTTAGGGTGCTAAAGCATGTAGCATCTACCAGCATCTAGCACTGTAATTCCTTAATGCAAGTCTGGTGACACCAATAACCTACCTGCAACTCCACTAGTCTCCAGACCAGAAGGTTAAACCTACATAAGCAGGACCAACAGCTGCAGCATGAATAGTGGGTGGATAGATCGGGTCTCTCCAATTCTACAAGTGCTGAGTCCTCTAGTATAAACGCAGTGCACTTCCCACTATCCTTCTGCCTTACTGTCGCGTGAGATTCAAAAAAGATTTTGGCAGTGGATGAGGAGATGCTCACTAAGGTAAAAGCCACCTATTAGCACTCAGGGATTAGCCATATGGTCCATTCCAGTTTTATTATCTGTTCCAAAATTAACAGAGAAGGAAGCAAAAGCAGGAAATACAACTTTGGCAGGAGCTGGACCACACCCCAGGGTTGCTCCCGCAGAAGAGAAACAGCTGAAGACCTCACCAGTTTCAGAGCAAAATACATAATGCGTTTTTTCTGCTTGGCTTACCCTTACCCTCAAATAACATCTTTCAAACACAAATCATGCACATAGACCCATATATCCACCACCTCCTCTTCCTAATACCTGGAGTGAACATAAAAGAGACTACTATATTGGGGATTTCCATGGGCTCCAGCTACGTATATCCTGTGGACACTTCTGCTGGTGTAGCTAAAGTGATTCCTGATGGGATACCTGTGCCCACGCTGCAAAAGAAAAAGCCCTTAGTATTGACAACTTGCCTAAATCATTTATTTTGATGACCTTAAAGAATCAGGGAAAGAATTCAAAAGAATTGAACTCAGCAAAGTGCACCTGGACTGGTCTGAGGGAAACCACACTCAGGTCCTTCAGGTTTAGTGACTGCTCTCCGTCCACACAGGGCAACCTGAAAGTTGAACCATGTATCTAAGAGCATTGTCTGAACGCTTCTTGAACACTGACAGGCTTGGGGCCATGGCCACTTTCCTGGGGAGCTTGTTCCACTGCTTGACCAGACCCTCAGTGAACAACTTTTTCCCCAATATCCAATCTGAACTTCCAGCTTTAAGCTATTCCCAGGCATCCTATCCATGCACACCTGAGAGAAGAGAGCAGCACCTCCCTCTCCACTCCTTCCCATGAGGAAGCTGCAGACAGCAACAAAGGCATCCTTCAGTCTCCTCTGCTCTAAGCTGAGCAGACCAAGTGACCTCAGTCGCTCCTCCTAAGTCATGCCCTCTAGTCCTCTCACCATCTTTGTTGCCCTCATTTGGACACATTCCAATATTTTTATATCCTTCCTCTATTGTGGAGCTCAAAACTGCATACAGCACCCAAGGTAAGGCTGCATCGATGCTGAATATAGTGGGACAATCTCTTCTTTCGACCAGTTCACTACACGTCCAGAATTACACCATCCCAGGTGCAGAATCCGCCACTTGTTCTTGCTGTATTTCATAGAGTTGGTGACTGCTCAGCACTCGCATCTATCAAGATCCCTCTGTAAGGCCTTTCTACCCTGGAAGGAATCAACGGCTCCTCCCAATTTAGCACTGTCGGTAAACTTACTTGTGTGCACTCAACTCCCCGTGTCCAGGCCATCGATAAGAACATTGAAGAGCACTGGCCTCAAAACTGAGTCCTGGGGAGCACCACTGGTGATTGGCCACCAGCCAGATGGTACCCCATATACTACAGCTCCTTGGGACCAACCCTTCAAGCCAATTGTTCACCCATAGCATTGTGTACCTGCTGGACATTTTGTCCAGAAGGATACTGGGATAGACAGTACCAAAAGCTTTGCTAAAATCCCAAACACCCAAGTCTGCTGCCTTCCCTTCACCTTTGAGGTGGGTGATCTAGTCTTAAAAGGATATTAAGTTAGTAAGGCATCACCGTCCCTTCATGAACCTATGTTGGCTTTGACTCATGACCACGTTGCCTTTCAAGTGTTTTCCAGTAACTCCCAGAATCACAGAATCATAGAATCGTCTAGGTTGGAAGGGACCTTTTATCTGGCACTGAAGTGAGACTGACAGGCTCATAATTACCAGGGCCTTCCTTCTTGCCTTCCTTGAAAACTGGAACAACATTTCCTAGCTTCCACTTGACTGAGACCTTCTCCAGAGTCCCAAGATCACTGATAAATAACTGAGAGAGGTCTAGCAATAATACTGGCTGACCCTTTCAGTATCCCGGGATGAATCCCATCAGGCCCTAGACACTTGGGCGCCTTCAGTTGCAGCAGCAAATTTAGGATGGTCAGATTTTAAGCTCCCTGGAGTATTCATCTCTTTAGATAAGTCCATGCACCATCTTATGGGCAGACCGAAGTTCATTCTCTTGTGCTGCCGGGCAACAAAATCAGGAGGTGTCTATTAAATAGGGGGTTTTGGTGTGTTTTTTTTTAATAAATAAAAAACCATGAAACATTTTGCCTCCATTAGCTCTCTGGTCCACACTTGTGGTTTGTTCCCTTTTATCTGAGGGCAAAAGCTCTTGGACTAATGACTCTGGTGGTGTTTTGTTTTTTTTTTTTTATTTATTTTTTTTCTCCTTTCTTTAAGTTCCCAGTGGGTTCCTCTATAACAAATCCGCTGCATGTCAGGAAATATATCTCTGCCTTCACTGGGACAGAACAGTCTATGACATGCCTTACATTATGTGCACAAAATTACAAAATTAGAACCTTTATTTGAAATTACTGGATCATCAACTGCTTCATGTGTAAGTAAAAGAGCATCTGTAAATTAATCAAAACATGGTCTTTTCTTTACAGGAGACCATATTAATACACTGTTGACACAGTCCTCAGGTAAGCATTTTTTCCCCAAATTCCTGCCACTCGATTTCTCTCTTCATTTCTACCTACACGTGGTTTTGAGCCAGACTGCCATATGTTTACATCAATTAGGTGAAAATGTGAAATGACCAGGCAGTGTAAAAGCCATGCCAGCGATACACACAACTTAATACAGAAGATCGATGCCATTAAGCCCGTAAAAAATACAGAGGTCATACAATAGGGCATCTGGAGCCACTGGTATACTTGCCACTGAACACAGAGCTCATAATTTGATAGCTTTCACAGCTTAAGCTTGATCATCGCTGTGAGATTTTAAGAGAGAATATGACCATTAAATATCAGTATTATAGACCAGATTAAATTTCGGTTTCCTTTCCTTTGACAATAATACCTCATATTCTTTACTTTGTCTAATGGACTCCTTAAAATGAACACAACTGTACTGCAGTAAGAAATGTTCTCACAGTCCATCTTAACTTCAAGACAATTTTCTTCAAGACCTTCAAAGATCTGAAGAACAAAAGGACTCCATTAAAGAGATTAACACTATCTGAAAGCTGACTCGTTAAACAACAGCACACGTATATAAACAGACTAAATGCAAGTCTTCACTGGGCTGAAAAGGTTAGCAGATGTGACCAACGCAAATACACACCGACGCTGGAAGTGAGCACTCGATTTACATTTATGAGGGACTATCTAGAGTCTAATTAAGAGAATGTTGCAGAACTTACTGTTTTGTTGGCATTTGTGAAACCCTAAGTAGCAGAACTGCCACTGTACCTGTTCTTTGATTTTCTAAACTCCACGTTATTGTCTTCACTGCACTGTAAGGGTGTATAGCTATAAATAACTGACACAAATATCCGGAAGGAAAGCACATTAAACAGCTTAAACACGTAAATGTATAATGCTAAAATAACTTCTATAAAAATCAGTATATCTGACACAAAGTGGACATCATAGTCTTTCTTCTAAAAATACATCATATAGTCTTCCTTCTCCTTCTAGACTTCATGCATAGGCAGTAAGATGTCCACAGATTGCTGTTGCTATAGATACTTGCTGCACTCAGAGCATCACTCTCTTTCTCCTTTTGGTTTTCACTCCCTTCTGAGGCTTCAGTGTGCTCTGCTTTCCTTTTTGCAGTAAAAGCTGTTCTTTCCCTGGAGAAGCTTCTTTCCCTAAGTCTTTTAAACCGCGGTCCCTTCGTTTTCCTGTGCTCACGCTCAGCTTCTGCCTTTTCACTCTCATCCTCTCTCTCTCCCTTTTCACTTAGGTCAGAACTGTCTCTTGCTTTGACAATCATCCAGATTTTCTTTTGTAAATAAGCCCCACCTATTCCATAGCTGCGTTGTCCACTGTTCTTGTTGCTGGTTTCACTGGCGAGTGACGAGGAGGAGCCAGAGAGATTCATTTGACTGCAGTTATCTGACCTTTGGATGCTACCAACTACAATAAAGAACACACAGGCAGATCTTGGTAAGTGACGAGATAAATAACAGGAAAAATAATGTCCTGATTTTAAAATATTTTTTTCTTCAATCCTATTTGCATATCACTTGGGTATAGCTCAAAAGAAAATGACATCTAAGATTAAGTGGAATGTGTTCATGCCTAAAATTATGTCCTTCCGCTGTCTGTGAAGCACCTAATTTTAGTTCAATGAGCTGTTAGCACTACAAATACAAGAGGGTACAGATCACCTCAATCAAATTAGATCAGTGCTAAAAATATGCTGAAAGCAAGTTGAATTAATGAAATCATCCCAAAGAAACAAAACATTATTTTCAAAGAACCAGATGAAAGTTAACAAAAATAACATGTTTATAAGCGATGCTCAAAAACCTCAGTGGAGCCCTGTTTGGCAACCCAAGTAATTAAGCTTCTTATACATATGCTGTGTTCAAGTAAAATCAGTGGCATTCTCCTAAAGGAAACAGTATCTCGTGAAGGCAGAAGTGGACGGACCAGCATGATCTCCCACTGGGACGGGTGAGAAGATGCAGTAAGTCACCATGCCGTGCCATGCTAATCCAGTGGCTTTGGGCTGTCAGTGAGTCAGAAGCAGCGCAGAAGGGAGGGAGAAATGCCTTACACCGTTCGACACTGACCACACTGGCTGACTACCAAGTGGTGTTAAGAGATTTCAAATGAATTCCCATCCAAGGTTGGCTAATGATGAAGTGATGCAGGTCTTTTAAGACGAAGACATCAAAAATAAAGGGATTCTCAGGGCATCATGATAGACAGGGATGTATACAAAGCCCTATGCACAAGAACAAAAAATATGAATAGCGACTCAAGGATTTAGATGGATGCACTACTTTTGCAGCTATCAAAACCATCTGTTCTGGAGAACTATGACAGCATTTTACCTCCAGCTCCATCCAATCAACTTACATTCCAGCTACCTTAGACAAAAATATAAGATGTCTCAACAGCCACAGTTGTCTGTGCAACACTGTTGTCTTCAAGAAACCCCCAGGTTTGTGAATCCCATTCATATAAACCAGCCACCTAAATCTGAACTGATACGCTGGCGGGCGTCAGCACTTAACATCTATTGGGAATTCCGTGAGAAGCAGTTTTTAAGAATACAACTGTTCCCCTTTTTAAACAGTAGGTGACTTAAGGCCAAAACATATAAATACATTGAAACACTATGTCTATTTTAAACTGAAAGAAGGGAGATTTAGATAAGGTATCAGGGAGCAATTCTTTCCTGTGAGGGTGGTGAGGCCCTGGCCCAGGTTGCCCAGAGAAGCTGTGGCTGCCCCATCCCTGGAGGTGTTCAAGGCCAGGCTGGACGGGGCTTGGAGCGACCTGGTCTGGTGGGAGGTGTCCCTGCCCATGGCAGGGGGGGGGAACTAGGTGGTCTTTAAGGTCCCTTCCAACCCAAACCATTCTGTGATTCTATGCATAGAAAGACAGGATTCTATTCTTGACATGAATATTCTAAACTACCATTTCTCTTACGTGTCATTATCAACAACTATTCCCACCACAGCCCACCCTGATTTTAGCACAACATGGGCACGAGTTCGCAAGACAGATGCTGACATGCACACTGTGAACATTCACCCAGCACACGTACCTTTGCGTGGGGAGCCCTGAGGAGAAGCAGGTGGGCTGGAGTGCAAAGAAGATGCCATGGACATAGTGTCGTCTGTTTGTTTCTTACTACTTACTTCCTCAGACAAGCTTAACGACTTCTGTGGGGAGCCTGTACCTATGAAAACAACAGAATCATTTGCTGCACATTATTCTTCTTTCGCGTTAGCGATATCTGTTTAAACTACAAGTGAGCACCATGTTGAACAATCGCTGGAGTATTCAGCAAGGAGAGGAGCAGACGCTCAGATGAATTCTGCAGGTGGAGGCAGTCTCCATTTCAAACTTAGATCAGATCAGCAGTGGCCACCGCTACCGCTGGCTGCTCATCTGAAGCGTGTTGAAACGCCCAGGTCACAACCGGAACCATCGCAAGAGCTACACTAGTTGTGGTTTTGGCAAAGGACTGAAAACGGTACAACGTATAAAGCCTGGAGGAAACCCTCGCCCACGACACTGTTGGGACAGCGTTAAAAACAATTTGCATCATAGCCAACAAGTCAGTTCAAGATCTTCACAAGCAGGACTTCTCAAATCAGCACTCACGGGCGCTATGCACAGCTTAGGAAGTTTAGCAAAACCAGCGTCCCACCGTACTTTGCAAACTGATGATCTGGTATTGCCTGTTCTCTGTTAGACCACCTTGCAGAGGACACAGTGCTGAGGAGTTAATTTCAGTTCTCAAAAGGTTGCTAGATCAACACCAAACACTTAACACGTGGGAATGAAGAAACACCTCTCAGCAAAGCTTCTGGAACAGATCAAGTTGGCTTTTAAGAGGAGACTTGATATAAAGACTAACTGGAAACACTATTTTATATACTGCATTATACGGTTTTCTTAAGCTATTTTAATGGATATCGATGCTCAACGTATAACAGAATCATTTCATATCATTTACTGACTGCAACTAACTTTATTTAATAACCCACAATTGTAGCTTTCAAATGACACAAAAGTTATGCAAATAGGTCAAAAGCATTTTAATACATAATACTGCTTTGCAACTAGCAAATTTAGAGACAAAAAAATTGATGCTCATTAGGAGTAACTAGTAACATATGTTGCTCCATTTGATAATGATGTTGTTATAATGGTGTTCCAGAGGTTAGAATATTACATGTCTGTGATTTGTTTCAATTATTTCATCTAAATATATTGTACTTCATTTTGTCATGAAAAGAAAGAAGCAATGTTGTTCTACTCTGTTTGTGCAAGATCCCTTTAGGATGCAGAAACACACAGTAAAAGACTTAAAACACGGTACATCTGGCCTGTTCAAGAGAGAGATCTTAAGATCGCTTTAGTTAGAATATGTTCTGTAGTTCAAGGAAAAAAAAAAGTGACAAAGCAAGAGCACACTTAGATACAGCACCTTACCATGAGCTGTTTTAAGAAAAGTTATGAAAGATTGTGCAAATGACTAAGTAAACGGCACAGTCTCTTAAAATGCAGCAATATGCTTCAGCTATTTTCAAGTGAACGAAGTAAATGAAGCACAACGGTATCTCAAATAATCCACCCAGCTACAAAGAGCTCCTCCCTCTTATTTACTTCATCTCTAAAGCTCTGCAGATAGGTGAACTGAAGATACTCACTGAATGTGACATGATCCTTTGTCAGGCCCTTTTTCCTACTGGGGTATAAATTCACAGTTGGAACCTGAAGAACTTGACTCATCCTGTTTTGTTGATGCTGATGGGCTTTAGCGGTTTGGCCAATCGATCTCATGGGCACTGGAGACATTTCTGAGGATTTCGCTCCTCTTCTCTCACTTAAATTCTTTGTCACTGTTACGGAAAGATTGCATAGAAATATCTTGGGCTTTGAACTGCAGGGTTATTACAGTCATTCAGTGTACAACTCTCCAGACAAAGCAACCATGGTATGAAGCAGATAAAACATATTTGAAACCATTTCTATTCCAAACACACCTATCTCATTACACCGAAAAGGCTGTTAGGTGGAACGGCATTAAAAAAAACTAAACACTTTAAAGCATCATAGAGGTACTTTATCAAAAGACAAAAAAAAAATGTGATTTATTTCTACTACAATTAAAGTCTGTACTTTAGATGTTTGTACATAAGGTGCAAAAGCATAACAGCATCTCCTTCAAAATGACGTAATGCCACCAAAGGGAGAAGGAACGGTTGTTTTGCAATTGGCATCAAACCTTTCACTAGGTGGCACAATTGATTTACGACACAGGGCACTGATTCAGTTTCTACTTTAATCACATAGCAATCAATAAACTCTAAAGTTAAGGCCATCTGACTTCTCCTTAAACTCCCCAGGAAAGGTGTGGATTGCAGCGTTACTGCTGCTGGTTCCTTCTGCAAGCAAGGCCAGGAGAATCTCACCACCGAGGTAAGAGACTGGGGGGCTGTACCTCCTTCTCTGGATACGTGCAAAAAAACCTATCTGCACAAAAACGATCTGCCAAACCACGTACCAGGCTCCCTGATCCAAAGCTATTTGGTCAAAACTGAAACGTGGGTAAACGCAGGGAGCGCAGAGGAGCTCCCCGGGAGTGGCTCGGTGCTTCCACTCCACGGGAACAAAAGCCACGAGGGGCTGGCAGCTCCCTCCTGCCCCGCATCGCTCCCCCATCCTTCCTGCGAGCTCTGCAAACTACGACTATCATCTCAATCAGATCAGTTACCTGGGCTTTTGGGTTTCTGGGTTTTTTTCCCCGTTTTTAAAAATAAGTACTTCAATAATACGCCTCTCTACTACGTATTTATTTCTATATCCACTTAACCTTCATTTGCCTTTTTGGAAGTTTAAGAAAAAAAAACAACTTGATTTGCTTAACTACATTGAGTAAAACAGTCAGTATTTATTCCCTATTTTTACTTCCAAGTATCTATGGCTAGCACTGTGCAAACAAGATTTTAAGTAATTTATTTAAAACAATTGAAAAACAACCTCATAACATTTATGTTTGTCTCCTGGGCATAGTATGGCCCCGTTATGTTTGCACATGGATCATCGATCAAGAGTTCATCCTGACATGCTTTAATTTACTGTTTTGGCAGGGGGCTAAAGCGTAAAACCCGCACGGGTGTTACCTCTAAGCAGAAGCATTCTGTGCTCTTACATATCTGCCTGGACACAGCACGGACAGAACACCTCTACTAGCAATGCAGGATGCCGTGCTTATTCCTACCTGTGATTTCTGGTGACCTCAGGCACAAGGCCAGTGTGAATACACAGAATTTAGTATTTTTAAAAAGGGAGTAAAGTGTGGCCATTTCCAGGATTGCTATGTCAGCACTGTTTAAAAGGAAATGTTAAAAAAATTCACACAGGAAGGCACCATATGAAATAACGAGGATTTGCACTCTTAATATTGAATAATGGAACGGGCTTAAAATTTTCTCTTCGAGATGCCATCTCCGAGTCATGCTTGTAACTTACTTCCTCAAAGACAAACCGGTATTTGAGGACAAAAAGAGTCTTAAAATGCTGCATTTGGACAACAGATGAGCATGAAACATTACTCTGACTAGAAAGGTTGCTACTCTTCCACTTTGAAACAAATCTACCTTTCAAGCAAGTGAAAATTTCTAAGGATCAAAATAAAACACAATTACCATTTCTCATTTTTAAATAAGAATTTACTGAACTGTGTAAGACAGCATGGCAGGTAACAATTTGTTTAGTTAAACAGTTGCACAGGAGTTCAAATTATGAAAACTGTCCTGCTGTAGCCCTCAATTTTTGACTGTCAAGCCACGTCAATATTGACCTAACTTCTCCTTCTCAACAATCCTCCTTTATTCTAAGCGGTAATCCATTGCAGTTTCTGTATTGATTTTCTCTCTTTTCATTTTCTTGCTGTTCATATGGTAAACGCTGCTTTTATCCTTCCTAATTCTGTACAAGGACAGCAGGACAAGAATAGAGCTAATGTACTATTGAATTTCCTTCCAGACCGATGAGAAGACACAGTTTAAGAACTATAGGTCAAAATAAAAAACTGACGTTTTTTGAGCTCAACCAAGATCAGAAGATAAATACTGGCTTGCTGAAACTGTTAGGACGTGAATTGACAAACAAGCACTTACTAGAGGATTTTTTCTTGAAGGGAGAAGAGAAAGATCTTAAATGAGTATTTCTAGGGAAGGAACAAGATTTTTATAAATTTTATAGATCCCACCGCCATTCTAGATCACCGTACTTACGAGTGCTATATGCAGGCTCACACTGAAGTGACAATATTTGGATCTTTTCCTCGTCTGTCTCTACATTCAGGTTGGACAAGTACTGCTTGACCTTCCTCGCCATCTGGGCATCCTCGTACAGCTTCTTGGCATTCAGAAGTGAGCTGCGGCGGGCACGTTTTTTGTGAGCGCCTCCCTGTACATCCAGCATGTTCGAGTTTGTGCTGCCCTGGCTCAGAGATCTATAAAAGAAAAGAGCAAAGCAGTAAATTTTTGGTTCTCAACAGCAATGAGGAGCTACAGTAGCACACGCCAAAGCAGATTAATACCAATAATCTTCAGTTAGGGCTAGTGCATGCTGATGCAAATGAGTTAAAAAGATGAACAGCATTAAAACATCACTTGTCTTAAAATATTCTAGTAAATTGATAGCGGCAATTTCAGTCTAGAAAAGGATTGCGTAAGTAAGTGTGGAACTAGCAAGAAGGAGGCGCAATGCTGCGTAAAGTACCCATTTGGTCTTGTTCTGCAAAACCCAGGCTATTTCAACTGCAGATTATAAGAGCGGACAAACTTGATAACTTTGTTCATTTAAGGCATTTGGTACCCACTGTTTGCATCAGGCTTACAGCAGAAACTGCCTGCGATTCAGCCGAGCACAGAAGTGAGCGACTGGTGTAACCCTCTCGGAAAACTGAGCTTCTGACAAGGTTTAAGTAAGGGGAAAAACGACGTCAAATATGCAAAGTCCATTGCAGTACGTACTTAACTTCTTCCTCCAATTAAGTAAAAACATTCACAGATGAGCACCTCATTAAAAACACGTATCCCAACAAAGTTCAGGGAGGCAGCGATAAAACGCATATGCCCAGACTTGTGCGGACTTGCATCTATGAAAGACGACGCTCCTCAATGCTGCTAATTTTGAGCCGCCAATTCTATCAGCAACTGAAGTAAAAATTACTAATCCCCACATGGTTCACGTATATCAGTCACTGCCCCTGACAGTCCCTCCTATTCCCACTGAATCGGCGACCAAGCAACTGCTCTTGGGATAGTTCAAATATACACATCACCCATTTCAACTGTCAAAAGTCCTATGGCCACACCAGTCCAAATCCATTCTTTAATAAATGGAGACCACACCGTACGTTACACATAAATTCTAACGGAAAGTGTCAATAAAGTCACTCGCTTGTGGGGTTTATTTTTTAAACATTCAAAGGAATAACTTCATTTTAAAAGGCTAAATTATTTGTACAGATGTTTATCGAGGTCTTGGGTGCGTTTACAGAATCACAAGTGGCAGAATAAACCATCTCCAGCACAGAGGAGCCGTAACGGCCAAAAGAGTCAGAATGAAACATAGTGTCTGAGGAAGTCTAAGGAACCAAACACACTGAGCTTAAAAAATAAGAAATGGTGGGAAATGGCTGACTGCAGTATTTTCAAGGATGTTAAATAAATCAATTTAAGAGAACGTACAGGCTTAAAAACTGGCAGAAATGTCCAGCTTAATTAAATAAAAAAGTAATGCTATTATAGGCAAAGAGCAGCAAAAGCCACGATGGACTGTTCACACCTATTCGAATCATTTATGTCATTAAAACGAAACAGAATGTAGTTTCCTGTTTTGTCACATAGTAGGTACATTCTGTTTATTTTTAATAATATTGTATTGCTTACTGTTTTTCTTTTAAGTCTGGACTTGACTTCTTAAGGCAATTTAATTCAATTTCCTTCAGAAAATTATTTTTTCTTTATTCACTTGTGTTCAGCAATCCCCAGGGTTCGCAATTTCGGTGGCTCCACCTGGGTCCTAGGTATTTCTCCCCGTGAGCTGCCAGCCGAGCTCTCCTGCACCAAGGGCATCTACGAGTTGCTGATTTTGCATCAGGGATGCAAACCCGCTCCCCTCAGGCTGTCTCGCACCAGTCCCGGCGCTCTCCCATCCCTGTCGGCGGGGGAAATCCCTTCTCTGCGCAGAACCACCCGGATCCTCTGGCTTTAAACCAGGCGCCCAGAGTACGAAAAGAAGTAGTGTTCCAAAGTGCAAAGGTACATCGGCTCAAGTACGCAGGTAACAGTTTATGGGCAAGGATACGCATAAAAACACAAAATCCGGCTATGATGTCATCTTAAAGTCCCTGCTATACGTGCGAGTCAGGAATTTCGCTAGCCAATCCTAGTACTCTCATTTGTGGTCATTTCAATATTCAGTCCTTGCACAATCAAGGCTGCCAGTGAAATCAATGAGGATTTTGGTGTAGGAAATGTGACATACATTTTAAATATACACTAAAAATAAACACGTTGAAGCTTGAAATTGAACTTCAGAGGGGAAATTACTGTATCATTATCACAATTCAATGCGTCCTTATGGTTTAAAATGCGTAACGGCTTAAACTTTTCTGTTACATGTTAAAAAGCAAGTTATTTATTTCCCAAAACAGTTTGCCTTCCAATATAACTGCACAGCAGGGGTTTTTTTCTATGCGTCAAGCTAAAACTCAAAACAATTTATCTAGTACACAAAAGCAACTCAGAGTTTTTATAGCTGCAGTATAATGTTGACTGTAACCCCTTATTCCTGTTTTCCAAAAAATATGTATTGCAGGGTTAATAAAATGCATGCTGTATTTCAGATGCATGCACTAACGAGGAGGATGCAGTATGTTAAGAGTTGCATAATCTTTATTTATCTTAGTTGCATTCATCTCTACACTTACCCCAAACTTCTCCACCTCTTCTTCCTGTAAGCAAGAGCCATATACATTGAAGCATGTATTTGAACAGAAAAGCACAGGAAAAAAATAAAACAGTTGAGAGTCAGGAAGAAAGATGTGGACAGGAAAGAACAGAAAAGAAAAAATTTCTATACGGCAAAATTCTTCGCAAACAATAACACAATGTTTTAATGGAATGCAAGGGCAGGACTCGCTCAAATACTTTTAATATGGAAGAACATCTATCAGTTTTTTATTTTTAAGCTTAACCTATGAATTTAAAAACCAAATTGGCATTAAATTTTCCTGTTAAGTACTCCCCGTAAGTCAAATTCAATTTTGATGGAGCGAGTGAAAACTGTGTAACTTATTCATATTGCAGCCAGTGTGATTAAATTAATTTATTCTTTGCATTAGGACTGCAATAAGCATGTGAGAAATCATCATCAGTATTCAAGTTTATGATGTTGTTTTCTCTTGATTGCTTGCTGGAAAACAAGCTAGTTGCCAAATACACGCTGAAAAAGTTGACGCTCTATATTAACCGGTAATGAACTTGCTAGCAAGCCCCACGTTACCACTAACAAACACCTTTTCTTGTTCATTTTTAATCTTCTTCAAAAGCATTTATTGATGCTTCATAACAAAAACTGATAGATCAAACACCAGAGGCAATGAAAATGAATACAAATGATGTGAAAACATGGAATAATTTTCTTTTAATCTTTGGCACTATCTCTAATATTAGATGCCTAAGCATTTTATGTCAGCATGTACATTTTAAACTATGGTCATTAAAATGTGTTCTGTAATTCTGAAAAACCTAGTGAACCTATTTACTATCAAATTCATTTAATGATTAGACTTCATTAGGTTCTAGAAAGGCATGGGGCATCAGGGAAATTTATTTATAGACTGATTTAATCTGTGAATGCCAAAGTTTCTGAAAAACAACTGTAACTTATCAATAAGTAGATTTATAACGTTCTGTTAAAAAGGAAATTTTGCTAATTCAAATCCAATAGTATGGATTGTGGCTGTCCACTTCGAAAGGAATCCATCTTTAAACATTAACAAGGGATCTGATATTTTTGTCTGAAAACTCGATAGGCTCTATTTTAAACAAAATACTTATGTTTCCGGATAGTCAGCCTTAAAAACAAAAACCAGGAATCACGGTAGCCTGTGAGTCCTGACCACTGGAAGACCAGAGGGAACCAAACCTCTATGCTCTTATAGACGCCCCGTACCCTGGCATATGCTATTTCCTTCCACTGCACAGACGTAACTGAATTCATAAATCGAAGACAATTCCAACTGCACAGGTGACCTGCCAGCCGGAGTTAGCTGGGGCTGGTACAACGCACACTGCGCCCAACCAGCTCTCCATCAGGTTTCCTCCGTGCCCTGCTCACTGCAGAGCGCTCCCCGCGCCGGCCAGCGCTGCTGGGGAGGCACACCTAACGGATGACCCGAAAGACTATTCCGTCATTTTTTTGAATAAGAAACCGCGTAGTGATTCAGCACAGGACATCATCTTGTCACCAACTGCCCCCCTGAACTGCATCCCCAGGGGTTTCTGTCCAGCCCGTGAGTTCCAGAGGCAGACTAACAGCGCAAGGAAAGGACGCCCAAACCCTCCTCGGTAGGGATCTACGGGCACCAGCACCCTGCACCGACACAACGGAGTCGCCGATGCTTTTAGTTCAGCCAGCGGGGAGCAAAACAGATGCAGGAAATTATTTAGTTCCACTAAGTACAATCTGGAGCTAATCAGCACCAGATTAGGAGCCGTAGTGCTTTTATTCTGCAGTTTGTTAACACAGAGCCTGATGATATTCTGTATCAGAAGGAAAAAACAAAAACAAACAAACAAAAAAAACCAAAGAAAAAATAAAACAATAAAACAGCTTCCACCTGCTCACAACCTGAACATTACATAGGTGGAGCAAGCTGTGTTTAGAACAAATAAAAAAGTATTTTCTTTGTTTTTAATATGTTATCAGTGGAGTTTTGTTTTGAAGCAACATTTCAGATTTACAGATGGGTGGTTTAGGTGCTTTTACATATTTTTTTATATATATATATGTATTTTCCTCCCTAATATTATACCTCTCCCAAAACTCTACTGATACTAACATTTTACTTAGCAAAAATAGGAATCATTAAAATTAGAACCTATTCTTCTTTGCTCTTTTAAAAGATGACAATTTGGGTTAGTAGCCATTAAAAGCAGGTCTTGGAAGCATGGATTGTATTGCCATAATTCGGTAAATACTGTGGTTCCGATGGGAAATGGCAATGGTACGTTACACAATGAAACACGAACATACTGATGCACGCACAGACCCAGGTCCCTACCCACTCTGAGACACCTTCAATCCTACTGCCTTTCTAAATTGCACACCTTTGTCTGAACATTACAGCCGGATCCATGTTTGCTGAGGTCATTCTGACAACTTGGCGAATTTCTTTGGCAATCATTCTGAGTTTCTCAAAATTTACCAGGCCATCCACTTTAGAGTCATTTCCTGCATAATTGAAAGACACACACACACGTATGAGGGGAAAAAAAAAAAAGAGTAAGAAATACTTTTTCAATGAACAATGTTTTTAAGTCCCCCACATTACCTGTCCCTCCCTCCTTCCCTCTCCATCAACAAAAAATGCTTTAATCAAAATAGCAAGAAAACAGGAAACTCTGGCAAAACACAAATGACAACCAGGCCCACTCAGACTATCTAGTATCTATTTCTAAAGTAACAAGTATCAGTAGGAGGAAAAAGGAGTAACTAGACTATGCCCAAATTCTTTGGCATAGATGTTCAAATAATGTAAATATAGAACTGACATCAACAGCGTTCACATTCTGAAATTAGTTCAAATAGTTCTGAAACATCACAATCAAGAATTGGGCCTATTTTGGCAATGTGAACAGAACTTCGTGTAAAAGGAAAAAAAAAATGGAAATTTTTAAACAAAAACCCTTGAAAATGCTGCAAGCAAGAGTAGGAGGTGTTGTATCATCGTAGCTGTCAGAAAGCCACAACATGGAACGAAAACCCAGAAACATCGCAGCAAAGTTGTTGTAAGAGAAATGTATTTGAAGCAGTATAACTACTAGTTTGCACACTCACCTACTCTTTCATCCTAAACTTTAGGACAGCTGGTGAAGATTAAGCAATGCTTTCAAAGTATTAAAAATACGCGTTTAATTCTTAATTTTTGTCTAAGATCAGTCCCTTCCACTACGCATTCAAAGTTCTGT
The DNA here is from genome assembly GCA_013397275.1 of Burhinus bistriatus. Taxonomy (NCBI): domain Eukaryota; kingdom Metazoa; phylum Chordata; class Aves; order Charadriiformes; family Burhinidae; genus Burhinus; species Burhinus bistriatus. The sequence goes on along the minus strand of VYXH01012167.1, from coordinate 248,109 downwards.
TTTATTTTACTCCGACAAAGGATGCATCAAAAGCATCCTACTGGCGGCAGCTTCTTTTAGACATTTGTGGAATCACAGAGCACCGAAGAAAGGGCTAAAGCGTGTTCAATGCTTAGTTATTGTTTCTCTATATTTGACATTACCTTCATGCAGAAAGGTGATATCCTTCTTGACAACAGGAAAAAGTGGAATAATTGGAGGCTGCATGCTCTGGCTGCTAAGGATGTTGCGGTATTTTGCCATGTTTCGAGATGGATCAAAAAGATCTTGAAGGTCTCTGAGGTGCTTTTCATACTTGCTCGGCAACTTTTCCCAAGTGCCTCTGAGCCGTGCCACTGGTGCTAGATTCAACCCGCTGTAAGGCAGATACGCTTCGTTATTAGCTGTTAGTGGAATCATTACCTTTCATAACGAAGTAAAGGTTTGGGGTTTTGTTGTTTTAAGGATTAAAAATAGCTTTCACAAGGTGAACTGTAAAGCTGGCTACACGCCAGGCTGCAAGTTCATCACAAGAAACCTCTGCAATTCACTCTTCCGAGCGTGTGAAAAAGAGAACCGTAAAAAGCCCGACGGTTTCCGATTCACAAGGTACAAACTGCAACTCAGCCTGCCAAAACAACCTCTCTGTAACACACTACTCACGCCCACTTAATTTGAGAACCGCTGCTCTCCTGTAGAAACGTACACCGCAATAAGGACAAAAAGGGTGAAAAATTAGCGAGGTGAATGCACGGCTACAGTGGCAAGCAAGAACAGTGCTCAGCTGATCCCAAGTAAAAGTGGCAAGACTTAACAGGAGTACGTTTGGAGCGTCTGCAAACGAGCACCAACAGACTGAGAATTAGAAGCAGCAGATACGCTAAAACTTGTTGTTGTGCCCTCATTCTCACTAAGTAAAAATATACCCAGAATTAGTTGGCTGCAATAAAAAAAAATTTAAAAAATGAAATGTATCCATCCTCCCTATCGTATTTTGTCACCAACTTTGCTCAAGAAATACTGCGATGATTGCAAAGTCCTTGTAGCTGCAGAACTGCAAAGTGATATTCTCCAGCATTCATTAATAAATGCAAAAATCATACAATTACGGAATTTACCATTGTAAGAAGATTCTTTTTCTCATCTTGAAAGCTTCAAACACTTATTTCGTATTTATTTTTTTAATACAGATTTCTCTCCATGCGATTGTCAAACCACAAAGCCTTCTCTCACGTGACAAATCAAACACTTGCCACCACCCAGCTCCTCTTTTACACGCTACATTAGGATGGTTATCTTCCTATTTGACAAAACATACGGCATCACACTGACATGCAATGCAAGGAAAGAAGAAGGAGAATCCCTGTGGCATGTGCTAACAGAACGATATTCCTCTGCAACTAAGGGAAAACAAAAGCTAATTTATTTGCTTGGTTTTGGACCAAAGACCGCTTCAGTCATGGCCTGATTAGACTTAACTGAGAAGTAGGAAAAATCATTTCTCCACCCACAATAAACCATGAGAAATTACGGAGGAGACTATAGAAATGAGGTTCAGTATCCACATGTGTATTCACCATGTAATGAGTAACCACAGCCCCACTGGCTGCTCAAGTATCCTTTAAGGAAATTCAGGAATTCTTTAATGTACGACTACACAGAAGCCAGTATCATGTGATAAACCAGCTAGACATGGAAGAAGCTATTTAAAAACGGTATTTTCAAAGATAGTGCTGATGCTGGGATACAGCATGAATCCAGATCTTTGTCTGATGAATCACAGTGCCTTTTTTTTTTTTCTTAAAAAAAAAAAAAAAGAAGGTAAAACCTGGGTATAACATAAATGCAAGTAAAGGAAATGCTGAACTTGTGCTGTTGAAGTAGCAGCATCTAGTACAAATCAGAAGAGAAAGTCTAAACGTGCAAATGAAGACAAAAAAAAAAATAGAGAAGCCAGTAGATGACAGGAAAGAATGAAAAGGAAAATTAAACTAAAACAAGACTGATTTGAGGAAGTCCTTACAATGAAAGGAAGAAATAAAGTAATCTCATCATCGCAGATATGACTCAGTGCACACTGAAAAAGTAACAATGACTGAAAAAAGAAGGGAAATTGGGTGCCAGAATCACAGAAAATGACAGCAATGTTCAGGTAGGTTTCTGAAGTTCATCAATCAAACAGTGCTTTTGTCCAAATCGTCTCTTTCCCTGCTAGGTAACAGTTGAAGAAGAGACAGTCACATCAACCACTGCAATAAGACTGAACGTCCGAGGCTGAGGAAGGAAAAGACGGCAGCGACAATGCATCTCTTTGTACGGTCTAGCTTTTGAAAAGCTTAGTAATTCCCTTAAAACCACCTGGCACCATCGGTAATCTCTTCAGGATATACCTATTTCTTTTCTCTCCATTTAGATTAACAGAATTGCCTTTGCCAGGACAAATCAGATCTGACAAATTGGAAGTATTTTACCTTATAACTGCGAACATGGAATTGAAGTTCTTGCATTCTCGACAGTGGAGGGCAATTTTAATGAAATGCTTAATAATCTTCATTCTTTTGAGTTGGTTGGGCTCTGCTAAAATTTCCATGGCAACCCAGAACGTCTCTTGATTGATGACATCCTCAAACTGTTTCAGGTGAGCATTTCCTGTTTTGGAATCCAGCTTGTAAAGGTCATCGATGTATTCTGTAGGCTCAATATTGCGAAATAATTCAAAGTCTCTCATGGAAAGCTGAGTGGCGACCTCAATGGTGCTCAGCTGTAGCAGGGAAATTTGGCTTTCTCTCAGCAGCTCTTGAGCATCCTCGTCGGAGCATAAGGTCTCTGTCTCCATGTTGTTTTTTAGATAATACCTAAAGAATAATTGAGTTACAATAAAAGATTAGAGATGCTCTTCAGAGAGTTTGTGAACACAAAGACATTGAACTCTACCGATCAACGTGGACATTACTGACACCGCGGGCGTGTTTACGTGAGAGTCCTTCCGCATTACTGTTGACAACCCAGAGGAAGAGACAAAGACAGAGGCGAGAAGGGACAGCGTAACCTTGTACTTTAGCTCCTATAAAATACCATCATCACACTGAAATAAAAAAAACTTCAAAAGCTGTTTTAATCTACCTCTTTGCTAATATTTTCTAGACAGTACTCCGTAACATGCTGTAGCTTTCACCTTCAGAAACAGGTCAGTTACTTTTCATTTGCAAATTCAGCAGTGAAATAACATTTTAAACACACATTAGTCCTCAGAAATCTCTTGCTAATGTATTTCTCCATTTCTTACACAAATCTAGTGTGGTTTCTTACATAAATTTAGTGTGGCATATTAATATTTACATGAAGCACATAGCATTCAGGAAATGAAAACGTATCTGGAAAATTCATTTCCATGGTCCCAAGTAGATCACTTTCAGATATAAAAAAGTTTATTCCTCATAAATTCCCTCTGTTGCCTAGCAAAGAAGACTAAAGAATTTTTGACTTAATAGACTTCCTTCTGGTATGGATCAGGTCATCAGATAAAAATGAAACGCTTAACATTTCAGAAACATTCATAACAGTTTACATGAAAATGGAAGAATTTATCTCAGGTTAGTATCAGTTCCTTGCCACATGACATCACTGAGAAAGAAATTAATTGTATGCTTTAATCCTGAGATACATGTGGGAAGTGTCACAATAAATATAATTTTTTTTCTTTTTAAGTGTAAGCCGCTATATAAGTTATCCTGGTCTGCTCAATTTAGTTGTCATCAAGCAAGCCGCCTGTAGATTTGGGGAGGGTTTTTTGGGTGCAGAAGAGGAAGGTGAAACAAGGAAGACAAGGGGAGAGGGAAATGTAAGTTACTGACATTTACTTGCTTGTTCTTCTAATAGACACCTGCCTATTTTAATTAAAACATCCTTCCCCAATGTTTCTTTCGGATGTTTCAATCCTAAAAGGCAAATAAATCCAAACTGAAATCCCAACAAGGGCCCATTTACCGTCCATTGAGTTGAATCCTGTCTGCCAACTTGGAGAACTGATCTGGGAGTCTCCGCTGCTTGATGACTCCCTCGGGGCTGACGGACACTTCGCAGAGGGAGTAGGTCTCCGGGGCTCCCGTCAAGTTGAATTCGTGGACGGCGTGACTCACAACCTCTTTTGCTGTAGTGTCTTTGCTGATGATAATGTAACAACTCTGCTGATCTGCTTTAAAAACTCTTATTACTTGATCCGGGATATCTAAAATAACAGAACAACACCTTTAAGGTATGAAGCTGCTTTTCCCTTGAAAAGACACGAGGTAGTTTACTGTATCATTTGATAGCCAGAAAACAAATAAACAGCTAGCAAGAAAAAAAGCCATGCTGGAATTAACAAATACTCCTTAAAATATTCAGTCGAACATCCTTCCCCAATGTTTCTTTCGAAAGACAACTCTTCTCCTGTCTGCATTTCCACAACTGAGTTAATTTACAGGTTACCCCACGACCACAACCGCCGTACAAGACATCTAGATCTATTACGAAGCTGTAGACTGTCCTTCCCAGCGTGTCTCAAAAACTTTGGCAGTATCATTCCTTCTTTGGCTCTTTTGCCTTTGCGAGAGCCAGAATCACCGCGAGTGCCAGGGCACTCTTCCCAGGGACGGGAAGCCACCGAGCACGTGTGGACGGGCTGCGGGCAGGAGGACGGGAAGAGGAAAGGAGATTTGGTTGCTCCCATAACTAGCTGCAAACTTTTACACTCCCTCTCTCACCCCGAAGGAACTAAGCTGCTGCCAGCAGTTAATTCTTTGGCTACTGTACTTATTTATAGTACATTTTGTGTATTATAAGCGCATTAGAGAAGAGCTTTATCTAAAGCGGCCTACAGCAGGAAATAAATATCTAAAGAAACACATGTTTAATCTACAGCTTGATGACTGGAAATAATTCACTCCATTAGTTATTACTGAAGGCTTGATTTTCAAAAAAAAAAAAACTGATTGGAAAAAAGAATGTCAAGAGTCAGAGTGCATACTCGTTTAAAACTCAGGGAAGCACAGCTTTCCCCTCCCTAACCTCTGAAGACTAAAACTTCACAAGTTTTCTGCAGGCCTGAGAAGGTGGGAGGCTCTCGCTGAGCCCTCAGAGCCTGCAGCTAATTCCAAAACCACATCGGAGGCAGACGTGCTGCTAACTCCCCCAGCAGAGATTCCCAGGGAGAGAAGCGAAGGGCCGTTCCTGCAGCAACAGCCTCCAAAAGAGCCCTTCACTTCTCTCCCTGGTGGCCGACCAGCCTTTAGTACCCTCGGCAGTAAGTGCCAGATCCGTGGACTGCGGTGTGCGACCTGCCACCCGAGGGGAGCCCCGGGCAGGGCAACGAGTGACCGGGTGTCCCTTGGCCCGAGGGCAACCGGCACTTCTGCCAGGAGCATCATCCTGCTGGGCTGTGCACCCAGGTCCTTCCAGCAGCAGCTCTCTGCGCACTGCTTACCCCATCGCCTACGCATTAATTGTTCTCTCTCAAAATCCACTGCTTAAGGAAGAAATGAAGATCTCTTTTAATGGGGCAGTGACCCTGGGGTTACTTTTTACTTGCATCAGGACTTAATGGCGTTACGGGGGCAAGCGGCAGGAATTTCAGGGCAAAAAGTAAGCAGGTAATTTATGATTCTGCACCAAAAGTTTCCCCCCATTGGGAAAAAAGACGCCTCAACAGCAGCTGTAAATAAATTGGAAAACGAGAGGAAACAAAGTGTTAGAAAAAAATTCTGATTGAAAACTAACCCTACTAAAAGTTTCATTACGATGACTATCACATTACCAGAACAGTCACGTCAATAGTTGGGGAGTCGTTGAATTTGAATAGCCCCGTGCATACATGAATGGGGGCAATAAAAGGGAACAGTAAATATTATGTACTCATTTCAGAGTGAAAGTAGTGAGAATGCCACGTTGAACAATTTGAGGAATGGTTGCACTCGCAAAAATCATAATACATCAACAGAAGAGCCAAACATCCCTATCTTGGTCTTAACATAACTAAAAGTCAGAACATACTCAAGGTATAAAATCAAGACTGAAATGTAATTGGGGGGCAGGGAGGTGTGTGGAAATCATGCGCAACCAAAACAGTGTAACCTGTCAGTGACGGGTGATGAAAACTTACATTACAAGCATGTGTCTATCTCTGTGGTCTTTGCTTTTAAGCAGGTAAACATTAATAAAAATTCTTTTCCTCTGCATGATTCAACCTGTGGCTACGGCACAGAACAAGCCTGCACGCACGAAGTTTTAGTTATACAGAGTCCAACAGAAGAACAAACTAAACATCAAACCGTGTTACCATCTAAAACTTCGGTTTCTATAAAAGGGATGTAAGGAACCTCATTGCTTCAAAGCAAGGTCACAGAGAAGTGAAGTAACCTGCCAGAGCCATTCAGCACGTCAGTGGCAGACATGGGAATAAAATGCACGTCCTCTCGGCCTCAGTCCAGCCCGCGAAGGGAACCTACGGTTTTGGTTTATTAAAGGGAAGGTTACAGGGCACCCGACTACCTAATGCCCTCACTGCAATAACTGTGGCAAGGCAACGTCTGCAAGCATTAAGTTTAACAGGCAAGCCATGCAATAGTAAGGTCTTGAGGATGCTGTACATCAGGATACTTACAGTAAAACCCAACAGCTGCAGGCAGGAAAAAAAGAAAAAAAACTGTGTCAACACCAAATCAAGATGTTTACAAAACTTATCAAGAGTACGTAGTACACTGTCAGAAATATTTTGCTCTCCTCTGCCATTCGAAAATGACAGTATATTTGTTATAGTACACTTCAAGTAAAGGTAAGAAGCACCAGTTATCCACATTTCATATTAACCAGTAACTTGTGTAATATTAAATGAAGATTCTTAGAGAACACGGGTGCAGTTCTCATGCAGACAGTACAAACCTGGATTTGCAGCAAAAAGGGAACTTCTTTGCTATGGATATTTATGCACTTGATAGGATGTATCTGTGTACATCCCTTTTACAGGGGAAATCTGCAAGTTTACACCACCGTAAGTCATAGCCAGAAGGCACTTTACAGAGTATATAATTATGCACACAACTAACACTTGAAATAGGGAAACATGATTCTGACCTGACGTGTTTACAGGCAGCTGCAAGTAACAGCAAATACCTCCTGTAGCTGCCCCATAAGCTGTATTCCCACAGGAACAGCAATGAAAGCTCAGGCTGCACATCTCAATACATTTTTTGTTTTCTCAGACACACAGTTGCATACACTTAATGTCTGTAAAGCATCGAACTTTAACATCACTGTTGGCACCATGGCAGTCCTACGTTCATCTGCGGTACTGCTCAAAATACATGTTCGAAGACGGTGGATGGACAAGTCAAATCACCAGGAGTACTGGTACGGGGAAGAGATGACAGAAGAGAAAGCTGCAGACAAAAACCACCTGCTTCCACCAGAGCTCTGGTAAACTCCAGTAAATCAAATACGCTCAGAGGCGGCAAAACGCATTTCTTTGTAAAAAGAAGTGAAGTTTCACATTACAAAAAAGCAGGCAAGAGAGGTTCAGGCAGTCTGGATTTTCAGCGAGTCTCCAGTTTGGACCTCTTAGGGCCACAAGAGAAACAGGTCACTGCGCTCTGTTTTATGCTGGTAAAAGATGCAATTTCCCCCCTGAACCAGCTGCCTTGTAATCATCCTGTAAAATAAGCTAATGCTGCTGTTTTACCTGAAGGATTAGAGAAATCCAGAATGCTAGTCGTAGGCTGCAACAGGTCAGGGCTACTGGACGAGAGCGTTCCTGGAATAGGCATGATGGCCAGGCTGTGCCTGCACTGCCGAGTCCCGACAATGCTGTCGTCCTGCGACTGGCTCACGCTACCATCGCTGCAAAACACGTTTAACGTTTCAGTTATGCGCATGAGGCTCCTTATATTCATCTTGAGATGAACGAAACTAGGAAAAATGATGGCACTCAGATGGTTTAATTACATGTTGCAGACAGGCTTTCAAAACAAGGACAGGGGAAAAGCAGATTTGAAAGCGTTCACTGGGAGAGAAAAGATATTTTGGTCTTGTTCTGCATTTATAGGTCAGACTTGCTGCATTTTTTTAAAAACATAAACGACATAGACATAATCATTGAAAGTACTAATAAATTAAAATATAGCAATTTAATAAGGAACAATTACTGTTTGACCAGAAAAGTCCGACAAACCTGAACAGTTTTGGAGGCAAGATGCTGAAACGGGTCTTGTCTAAAATTTTCCTGATTCTGTTTCTCCCACCAGATACAGTGTTTGCTTTCATTTTCTTGTTTCCTTTTTCACGGGGAAACATCTGTTCCACATCTCCAGGCATATCTGGGATGGAGTAACGGTTGTTTTTCTTTTCTGCAATTTTTGGAATATGCGGAATTCCATTCTTCTCTTGCCCTATCCTGCAGAGCAGCTCCTTAAACACTGTAAGAGAAGATGTAATCATTGTGATTCACCTTTGCACACTTAAAACTTCATAGTGAATTCTTCTTTACCCTCAAACCTTTCTCCTCCCATATCCCTGCAGAAAAAGTGAAGCAAAGAGTTACAAACCAGGCAATACGTTGCATTTTAATTTTGATTTTAAGAGTGCTGGTCCTTTCCAATTTCAGTTTTGCTTTTGATTACCTTGGCAGAAAGAGGAACCCCTCAATGTTCAATAAAAACAATCAACCATTCTGCATAGCAGAGTCCTCCTAACTACTTTTGAAATTAGCACATATCACAGCAAATTTACTAGAGCTAGGATACCGTTACCGGACAGATAATAAGGAAACATTGCGTTGATGGCAATCAGCTCTACGAATTTACTGACTTTTTTGTCTGCATCTTTTAGGCAACGGTGTGCAGATGCTTCCTGAAGAAAAACTGCAAGACAGACTGTATTTTCCAAAACAGCCTTTATTTGCTTTTAGTAAAACTACTGATCAGAAGCTGCATCAAATTTCCTATTGCATTTATCAGACTAAGCCAGCCTATTATCAACAGTGATGTGCCCCAAGATACAATTCCATGGAAAAGACAGTGTTTATGTTCTTTGTGTTTCTTCCCACATATTAAAGGTGCAAACAAATTCTTCAAATTTGTTTATCAAAGTATTTTTTTTAAATCTTTAAAAAAATCTTTTTAAATCTTAAAATCACTCAAGTCAGACATTCAGTATTTTCTGTCGAAAACATGGTGATAGTGGGAGAACGCAGAACTGTACAGAGCAAATGTCTCCAATTGTCCCTACGTGCAAGGCAACAAAGACTTTGCAGAAAGTCCCCGCCAAACTGCGTATTTCTATTATCTAACAAAATTTAAGGCTACAAGCCTTCACGGGATAGATTCAAATATAAGAACGGGAATTGCTCATTGTCAGCACCAATTAAAAAGACAGGGAAATAAGTATCACTGTTGAAAAAGGTTTCAAGACACAAATTCGTTAACATGCATCAGAGACATCGTCTTGAGATTCTATCAGCTAACAGGAAGAGAAGAGGTTAGAACCCACTCCTAAAGGCATGCTGCTTACATGTATAATACAAATGAAAAATCTGTCGCTGCCTCAGTTACATTTATGCGTCATTTTATGTCATTTCACATTAGTCTGGACCACCGGTTACACGGTGGTTGCTTTATGCTTTTTTTTTTTTTAATTATGCCAACAAGCAACTGCTAGGATCTTGAAACTTTTTACCTGCACAGTGATGAACAGAAAATAATAATTTAAAAGAAAAGCAATAGTGAACAAGGGCAGGTAACTGGAGGAAGAGAGTAAGAAAAGCAGACCATCAGAAGGTCTCAGATACAACTACAGAGGCAGGAGCTATCTCGTGCAGCGCCTCGTTCGTTCTGTAGCTATGGTTATTCTGTTGCCTGAACAGGATTATGGAAAAAGAACAGATGGTTTGACTGAGATTTTAAAGAGGTATTTATGTGTTTATATTCACATTGACAATTAAAAGCCAACATTTATATGTCATACTGCTTTTTATATCCCCTTTTCAATTTTAGATAAAAAGGCAATTTATCCTATCGTTCTTACAGCCATTATAAAAAGTTTTACAAAAGCCCAGTTTTGCATTTTTGCTGTTTCTTGGCAAAAATATTTTGGCCCAGGTCCCTTGGCTCTGATTCAGCCATATCGCATGAAGGGACACTAAAGCCGCTTAAACAGTCATTTGAGGATTTCTCAGGGAGTAAAGAGCTGGCTATGCTGGCTTTGTGCCACTCAACGCGCAGCCCTTGGCACAGCAGCACTTGTCCGAGCACAGGGAGGCACAAGGAGGGGACATCGGCACAACTTTTCACTCCTAGAGCAAGCTGGGGAGAAAAGGTAGACTCTTACTGCACTTCTAAAGCCAGAAAGAGTTTTTCTTCGCATACACAAAAATACACCATACATAAAGTCTACTCACCAAAAATGTTTGTTTTTACAGTAATGGAGAGATGAGTGTTGTTCCTTAAGATTTCCAGAGCTTTTACAAAGGTAATGTTCTCAAAATTCTGTCCATTTACTTCCATTATCTTTAAGAAGAAATAGAAATTGGCCTATTAGGAGAAGAACTGTTTATGACAGACTTACAAATACAAACGTGATGATACAGGCACACTAAGAACTTTCCAGAAGTTATAGCATCATCTTTACAGCAGTTGTAGAACAAAAACATTTCTTGTAAAATAACTGTTTTCATCATGTCAGTGAAGTTACATCCTGTAAACAAGCCAGGAGCTCCATTTCTACCTGATAAATGCTTTAAATAAAGTTATTTTCTGTGATAACATGACATTCTTGCAATTAGGAACTGCACCCAAATCAAAAATGGTGGACCATGAACCGTAGGACTGATATTACACCAAAGGCCGGATCTGCACCCAGTGTGAACTGTTGTTGCTCCACCAGCCTCAGTGAACTGGGATGACTCACACTAGGTGGGAATCAATCCCACAAAGCCATCCATCGGATGGCTTCGACTTCACCATACTTCCCGAAATGACCACGACTTGGTTTCTCTTCCCATTCGGTTTTTGAAACATTTAAATATTTTGAAAACTATTTAATAGAAACCCATTTAAATGTGAACTGAGGCTGAACTGTGGCATTCACAACAGAACACTAGCCAGTTTGCTTTCAGTAAACAGCGTATTTTTTTCTTGCAAACACTACAGTGGGTTGAATCAGAATATTTTAGAGGAACTTCATTCTTTTTACCTGATCACCACGCTTAAGTCCAGCTTCCGCTGCTTTACTGCCCATTTCCACAGTCTCTACAAAAATACCAAAACCCTTGTCGCTTCCTCCGAGGAGGCTGAAAAAAAGTGGCGAATCTCTAGAAGGTTTTTGCAGGGTAATTTGTCTCCATTTTGCTTTGGCAGCACAGGCAATATTCAGCAATCTGAGATGTCCTTTCATTTTCTGTAACAGAGAAGATACAAAATGGAACATAATGTTTCTTTTACTAGAAATAGAAAACCAGTTGTGAAAAAATAACCCCAAGTGCCAGAAAAAGGACTTCTGATGCCATGTATCCAAATCTTACTAAATAAACCTTGTCCTTTTTTGCAGTAATGCAAAAACACGAGTGCCATATGTACTATTTTATATGAGCTTTATATCTAAATATGTATTTAAGAACAAATATGTCCATGTTAAAAGCCATCTATTGACTGTTAGACTTACAGGCTACAATGTGTTAGTCACTCGTCACACACTGGAAAATGAAAACGTGTAACATTAGAAAGTACGACATTCTTTTTTTGCGCCTACCGTATCTTCCAAGTTCTTTTCAAATTCTTCCAGAAATCGAGTCATAGCAGGATCTCCTTCAAAGTCATTAAAATGATTGTTCACCCACAGTAAGACCACTCTGGTAACCTGCAAAAAAAAAAAAATTACGTATTTATAAAGGTACTTATGATTCCTCTCCTATAGGCTTTGATCTATAAGCCACGAAGAACACAAGGACATGGCGGAACAACACAGGACACATTACTGCAGCTGTTAACAAACACAAGCAGAAGACATTTACACTTGGAATCATCTTCTCGTTTCCTTTATTTGTGGAAACAAATGAAAAATTAAAAAAAAAAACCTTTTTGTACCAAATTGACTACATCACCCAGTACTTACTGGTGCACAAATCCATCTTCAGTTAACTCCTCCTTATGCAGTTTATAAAACTTATCTTTTCAAAGTATCTCCTTAAAGAAAGTTCTCGGGAGTATGTTGTGATAATAAAAAGCTTTCTTTTAAGAACTTTTAGTTAAATCTTCAGGTTCCTTTTGTACGTGCTTCAGAGTTACTACCATTTATGATAAAGTCAGTCTGACAACTATTTTATGCATCCATGTCATAAAAAAAAAGGTTAATCTATAGCAGTTTCTCTTCTAAAAATAAACAATTTCCTCTTATTTGCCGAGACAGTTGTTTGGGGTGGTTTTCCACTTTCCTTTTCTTAAAAAACAGTAGTTGTCAAAATGAAAAAGGTAAGAAGAGAAGCAGTAACCACAGCAAAGGGTCCCAGACAATTTCCTACGCAAAAAAGTACAGCGTTTTGATAGTCTGTTGGGTTTCCTTCAGCTCAAAGCTAGAACACATAAAACCGCTGGCTAAGAATTTTACTGCCATAATTTTCAACAAATTGGCCATGGATACAAGTTCCAGACTAGGAACATTTTTCATGTGTATGTGCACACAGTTACATGGAGTTGAACCTCGGTCTATTTACGGAAGCATTTTTATCAACTGCACCTGTCTTGAGCAGAGTTTATTTTAAGTACAGAGTTTGTAATAAGCTGCTCAAATAAAATGTGTTCAATCACTGAAAAGCTCAACAGTAGAAAATTATGGAAGACAAGCACAATGCTGTTGTGAAGAGAAAGATGGTATGTGCAAGAGATCACGAACACAATTTCCCTGCATTTCTGGTGAAAAAGGATTTCACAGACTGGCGTTTACATCTTTAAATTAAATAGAAAACAGTATTTATCATTCTGCAGAAGGGAAGCAGTGTCACACCTAACTTAGGATAGTACACTATACGCATACAATCCTTTCTCGGTAATAGTGAAAAATACTTTGCTTTGAAATAGTTCATATCAAAGAGCTGGAACATAATCCTAGTTTATCAGCAGTACAAAAGGAATCGATTTGGAGTCGTTTTCACCAGAAATACTAATCTCTTAGACTCAAACCAACCTTATCTCTGAGGCTGTCCACTGTGAACCACTCCAAGAGCTTATTTCCAACTTCCAGGGGGCTCGTTAGAAATGTTCTGTACGTTAAAAGGAAATCTTCGATGTAGGTTGGATCCACAATAGAATGTTCTTCTATTAAGTGCATGATGAGTCGCTCGGGTGTTGCCTTAAAAATTAAATGCAAAAAATAAGTGGTATCTCTCGTCACTACCACTCTCTACAGAGTATCTTAACAAAACGGTGTGAACAGTATACTCCCTTGTCAAATTTCAGTTATGGCAAACTCAGGAGAAAACACACTAACTTCAGGCTTCTCTCAGCCACGTTTCGCATTGGCAATATCTGGCTAAAAGAATTAGCAACTTCCCCTAATTTTAATAACAAGTTCCTCTTCCCGATTACAAAAAACCAGGTCAATATAAAAAGATGCACAAAGGGTGCTCCCAATACAAAACTCAATATATATGCTGAAGAGGTCTAACTTTATTAGAAAGGAGATGGAAGTATATTTGTAAAATAATATAAATACCTTCCAATCGTTTTTTTTTTTGAGCTGAGACAGACAAAACTGCGTATGTGTTCTAGATTCAAACTGAAATTGTATTTATTTACTAATAAAAAAAGGTTTAATAGATTAATGGAAAGCACAGAAAGAAATTCACCTTGATAACGATATGTCCTTTTCTGGTTCCACTGCGATCCAGCTCCCTGTGCTCCTTTACCATAACAATTTCTCCTTCTTCCTCCACTTTATGCGTGTTTTTTTCCACGTGGTTCAGAATCCTCCAATAGTCTTGCTGGGCTATGCACACAAACTGCCCCCAAACAATGTGGGATTGTTAATAAATACCCAAAACATGAATGTATCCCCATCTCTGGGCTGGTTCAACACAATCACAATAGCACAGCATTCGATACCAACCCCACTCTGTTCTGCCCAACTACATGAGAAAGTTAGAAAGAGAAGACAAATAGAACAGGTCACCTTCTCACATCTCTGAAAGATTGCTCGAATGGGCTAAACATATAGGCGACAAAGTCTCTAAGCAGTGGAAATAGGTATTTTCTATTTCTCTCTTCTTACTGCATGTCAATCACATACACAGCATGACTGGGGTGGACTAAGCTTACGTTTCAGCACAAAGCAAAGTTCCTGTTTCTCACCTAACAGCAGTGTGAAATAAACCTCAGCTACTGAAGCGTGTACAACTAACCCAACATCAGCAGAGCCCTTGACTCACGAAATACCAACCTCCCTTTTTTCTGCTCCTGGAATAAAGATTATGCCTTAAGATGAAAGTAGTCTGTTTTCTTTTACCAGATGCTTAAAAATAAGAGGTATCTGTACAGAATTGTAATCTTACCTGACAATCATCTACTTTAGTTCTGACCACTCCATTCATGTACTGTTTGTCCAGGGAGGGAGTGATCCCAAAACTATTTCCCATACAGAGACTCTCACTCTTCCCATCAGGATAGCTGATTTCCACTGTGCCATTTAAAATGACATACCAAGAATCGAGCTAGAGGAAGTAAAAAAACAAATTTAAAAAGTGAAGCGAATTCAACAACTTGCATAAGCGGTTCCAATGCTCTTATCTCAGAAAGGCTTATTCTTGCAGTCTCCAGTTTGTTGTCACCAGAGTTTTGCAACATTTAATTCACCAAAAATGTGCACTGTAAGGCAAGCAATAAAGATGACTGAAACAAGAATGCTTTTCAGCATTCTTCATTCATTTCAGAACTAATTCAGTAGGGAGGAACGCTGATGAATAGATTGCTTTTTTAATCAGTGGGCTAATTGTTACAACATATTTATACTATTTAGTGAGAATGAATACTCTTCCCCTGGGTACCCATTTGGTTACTACCAGAGATGAGTCCACCTAGTCGTCTTAGAGGGATGACCTGCTACGGCCATTTCAGGTGTCTTGATTCAAGGACAGAGAGATCACAGAATCACTGGGATTGGCAGGGACCTCTGGAGATCATCTGGTCCAACCCCCCTGCCAGAGCAGGGTCACCCAGAGCAGGTTGCACAGGACGGTGTCCAGGAGGGTTTGGAATGTCTCTAGAGTCGGAGACTCCACCACCTCTCTGGGCAGCCTGTTCCAGTGCTCTGCCACCCTCACAGTAAAGAAGTTCCTTCTCATGTTCAGATGGAACTTCCTATGTTCAAGTTTGTGCCCGTTACCTCTTGTCCTAAAGATTTCAAAACAGTGATTCAGAGCACCTATGCTGGGAGCCTGACCACTGACTGACTTGAACATCTGTCTCCTCCCACTGAATATGTATGGAAACTGCTCCTAATTTGGACATTTATGTTATAATACCTACATTGTCAGGCAAGGATACCTCTCCATACTAGTACTTAAAAAAACTACATTATAAGAAGAGAGTTATTTTACCAATGGAAATGATGCATTCTTCTATGCCACAAATAACCTTTGAAATAAACTCCTCCAGATGGTAGCACTTACCTGGTAACAACATCCTGAATGCTGTGTTATGTCTACACTTGGCCAAGTTGAAGTCTTTCACAAGCTAGTAATAGACAGGCAGAATCTCTCAAAGGGATGGGCTAAGGTTTGAGGATTTTGGATCATGGTGAGAGAAGAATTCTTTAACTTTCAGGTGTGGGAGAGGTGCGGAGATGAGGAACACATTTTCCAGCCCTTCACCCCAAGATGCCCTTGCTAACCTCGAGTGCCTACAGCACTCAAATTGCGTTGCAAGCAGTAACTTACTTCTTGGCCGTCTTCGAGTATGATGGCTCCTGCTTGCTCTACTACTTCAAATATCATCACTGAGCAAAGTTCTCTCCTCACAGACATAGTCATGTTTGCAAAGGCAGGGAGTTGATGCATGAATTCCAATAATTGCTCTGTTAGACAAAGGAAACATTGGTATGAAGACTGCAAGGCCCAGGGGTTCCTTAGATACCTTACCCTCCACAGGTATATTAAATCTCAGTTAAATTCATGGAGAAATTGCTCAGCGGTGTTACAATCCCCATTAGTGCCTGCGGCTAAATGAGCCCAGTATGCATTTTGTCATCAACAACCGGAACTCGGCTCTACCGTCTTGATGGTGTTCTGATTGACTCTTACAGTAGCAGTCTGGCTCGAGTGTAAAAGCACTTCAGCTTCAAACATTTACAAAAATTAAAAATACCCTTACAGTACAGTAATTATAAGCTTGATAGGAGCATGAAATGTTTTTCTAGTGTTTAGAGAAGTAATCTGAAGTATAGCATAACACAAATTTTACCATTTAACTAATGCCAATTTCTAGTTAAACATTGCAGTATATCATTTTCATCTTAAACGTTTTCCAGTTTACAATTCAGTAAATCTATACTGCAGTAACAGTATATTCTCTTTGACATTTAATAACTAATTCAACAGTTCTAGGCCATCAAAATTATGCTGCTACCTGTCCCTCTCGTACATCAATGCATACAATGACTGTAATCCTTAACATCTTAAGCATCTCCAAGACTGTTTTTTAAAATACTTAGTTTCTCAGAACTCTCTCAGATAGTAAGAGAAGATATCACTCAATTAACAGTATCACTAGAGCAAAGCGATCTCTGGAAGGCATCATTCATAATTATGAGGATACACATTTAACATTAACTTATTAAACAGTTTTCAGATATGCTTCTCCTACAGACATTATATGATATAGTTTTACATAAAGATTTTTTTTCTCCTCCTCACCAATATCATCATCAGTTTTATCTGCAGGCTCTTTCTCAAGGCACTCTCGTACAACATCTCGCCCTAGAAGTGGATCTGAAGTTCTGTCAATATCTTCATCCTCTTCCTCTTCTTCATCTTCAGAGTCTACGGGTGCTTCTGGAAGACCTGTTAAATCAACATCTCCCATCTCACTCTCTGTAGCCTATAAAGAAAACATCCATCAGATAAAGAGTTCAGCGTCTTCAGTTTAACGACTTATGGTCTCAGGTAGATAATACGACAAAAGACATTCTGTGACCAGCAATTCAAACCAGAAATTGTAATAGCTCTCTTTCTGAACACTGAGAAAAACACATTACACCAAAATCTACAGTTACGGCATGGTACAAATACATACCACTGGCATAAAGCAACACCATGCTACAGGCACTACGATCACAAGTTCTGAAAACAAAGTTAACATCCTGGGACATTTGTTCTGTCTTTACTTATATCCCTCGCCACCTCCAATGAACTACAGGCAGTATAAACCCATCAATATTAACCGTGTGACACAGGAAAAAACGAAGCAGATTGACTGGCTAAAGTAAAAGGGATTTGATCTCATTTTTAATGTTGGTATTATAACATGGATTTGAATCCCGGCATAGATCAAGTATGTCAGGTGCAGTACGCAAACTGGGGGTGGGGGAAGGAGATAAGGATGACTATTCTTTCCTCTGTTGGTTGATTCTCATTTTATAGCATTTACTCTTTCTTGCTCATTTATGTAAACCAAATGGTTTTTTCACAATTCGAGAGTCTGTATTATTAACAAAATAATAATATAATTCAGTATACCATTGGTTACCCAATGCCTGTAGACACGCTTCTGCTGCCTTCAATAGATGGCAATATAGACATCACACTGAGCAAACGCATGAAGCAACGGTGAAAGAGAATGCAATACTGGCAACAAAAAGCAGAATCGCATAGGAATCATTTGCAATAATTCCTTATGTAAAGTTTAAATGATGTAATTGCATGAAAATAACTTTACAAACATATGGGGATGGGGGGAAGTAGTATCAAATTTTCAATTTCCACAGAGTAGTTGCTCAACCACTTTTTTTTTTTTAGTTTAAGCCAGCATGCAAATCATTCTCCTGTTCCAATTCAAAAATTTGAACAACAAGATGTGTCACTGAGAAGTATAAGGCAATTACATAAAGACTTGCAGAAAACTGAGTTTCTTTTTAAATGAACACATTTGTAATATTCACTTTCACTTTAAAATAAATCCTTGAGATTTTACAAAAACATTGATGACAAACTAACACATCACATACTCTGCATGTTCACAAAACCTCCAAAATAAAGGATGGGATCTTGTCCAACCTGACTTTGAAGACTTCCAGTGATGGGGCATTGGGGAGTTCACCTGACGGTCATGACATTTCAAGAGAGGTGGAAAGTGCCTTAGCAACTCCATCTCGTTGGGTCCCATGGCCTTGTGTATGTTCAGGTTCCTCAGGTGATCTCAAACCTGATCTCCTCTTACCATGGGAAGGACTTCATTCCCCGAGTCCCCACCTTGAGGTTCACGGACTTGAGAGACGTGGGAAGAGTGACTACCAGTGAAAGCTGAGGCAATAAAATTGTTGAGCAGCTCAGCCTTCTCCATGTAACTAGCTCTCCTGTCTTATTTGGGGAGGGGAGGGGAGTACGTTTACTCCAATCTTCTTTTTCTGATCCACGTACCTGTAGAAGCCCTTCTGGTTATTCTTCACATCCCTTGCCAAATCCAGCTCCAATTGTGCCTTACCTTTCCTGATCCCAACCCTACACGTCCCTATATTCCTCCCAGGATACATGTCCCCGGTTCCACAGTATGCATTTCCTTCTTGCGCTTTAGTTTGACCAGGAGGTCCTTACTCAGCCATGCTGGTCTCCTGCCCCCCTTGCCTCTGAAAACTAACACTCATTGTAAGTGATTTAGTCACAGCAGACTGCACTGTCTCCATCTTCCTACACGCTCCACGTTGATCGGCTAATGCAAGCCCAGCACTTCGACAGCTGAGCAGTATTCCCTTCTTTTGCTAGACAGAAGAGTACTGGGGTTTAGACATAACCTTGGACCTTTGAGCTTGTCCTTATTTTAATAATTAGCCAGCAAACCTAATAAATACAGTTTAAATGATTTAACATAAATATTTCTTTCCGAGTAGGGCAACAACACAGATAGGGTTAAATCTGTTTTATATTACATCACTTTACTGGCTTATGTAGCTCACATTAACAGTTTTGGAATTAAGCCCAAGTGCAAATTGTGCTTGGAGAGTCTCAGCAGCACATGATCAGTACAGCATTTTAGTCAAGGACTTTTCTAGCATTTCTTCATCTAAACAGTCACAATTTATATCAATTTTTCGAGGCAGAGTAAGACAGACTACAGTACTAATACCCACCTCGATAACCCCAATCTAAGATAATCTTTTCTACAGAAAAGTGATTCTTTACAATTTACACTGTACATCCTATATAGGACAACAAACAAATCTTCTCTTTTCTTGATAAATAAGTTATAATTTGATCAAGCCTTGAACTAAGAGATGGTCCTCAAACTCTGTCCCAAAGATTATGTGCAGATGGTTGACAAAGCGCTGGCAGGTCAGGCAGTGCCGGGAGGAACAGGAAGGATTGTGCTCATAAAGCTGTCTGCAGAAGTAGCTGCTCTTCCCAAGCATGACGTCCCAGCTGTTTCCATTATCAAATATCAAAATCATTCTTCACGGAAACATTTATGAACTACTAATTTACAAAATGAAACCAGAAGCTGCAATCCTCAGATCTTACACAAATAGGGATTTTCAGGATTGGGTCTATAGGGCAGGCACATCTACTGAGAAGGCAGCAGGAACAGACTCAAATGGTGTGTGTCACGTAGATCGGCCGGAAAGTTAACACCAGTTTACTGTCAAAACATATGTCTGCTATTTTTAAATCATGCTATCATTACTCTATATAGAGTAGTGCAAGTTTTGCCAGTTGACATCTTTCAGCGATGCCTGCCAAAAGTTGATCATGGAGATGTCCTGTACGTTGGCCTACGCTTTGGAAGCCAAAGACGTAAGAACTAGCCCTTGCAACGTTTTGGTGACAATGATACCTATTCCACTAGAACGCGTGTCAGAAAAACACTGACAGGAGAAAAAAAAAGTATTAAATACATCTCACGTAAAGGATTTCCTGTGCCATAACAACTCCATATGATAATGTATTTCAGTGCTCGTGATTCCTGATGCGACCTGCTATTAAAAGCGAGGACTTTTTCCCCTTCCCTCTTGTCAATTCTGTCAGGGGGAAAACGTCCAAGCCTTTTTTCAGAATCGATAGAAAAACCCTCGGTAAGGCCCACTCCCCAACACGTATTTTATAAATAATCCATTTTAATATCAAAACCTTAACCACAATTGGAATTATTGCTGGGCAATAATGTTGCTGCCCACAAATAGTACATACTGCCAAAGTGACAAATGATTTAAAAAAATAATAGAAAAAAAAAAAGATAAAAACTTTAAGCATGCCACTGACAGAACTAAACATGTACGAAAAAAAACCAGACACAAATTGATTGATCATTAAGAGAACAGCATTGCAAGCTATTGATAGTGAGTATTAATTCATTACAGCAGAAGCGAGACCCTACCCACCTACGTCTAGAGATACGATCTGCGTCACCTCTCTTACCCTGGCTGGCCACCTTAAAGCCTGTCCCATGAAAGCGCAAAGAAAGCTGTTTTCGCTCTGTCATACCTGTTGAATACTGTTCCCTGAGGATACCTATTACAGGTCAAAGCAGCTGCTTGCAGCAGTTATAATCCCCCAGTGCAACTCCCGTATGTGTAAGCACACAGCTTCCCCTACTTCTGCCTAAAGACCATAGTTCTGAAATTAAGCACACTGTCAGGAATGGATTGAATAAAAAAAATTTATAAAAAAAGTTTTAAAAAATCCAAGCAAATTAAAGAATTTGTTTTAAAAATTGTAGGGAATAACTTGCTTTTTTTCTGTATTAAAAAAAAAATGTCTACAGTCCAACAGAAAAACAATTGCTCCGCAGCGTCCCAAGCAAGCTGGACTTTGCAATACATACATTCAGACGTTTTACCACATAAAGACTGAAAGCTCCAACAGGGAGCAGTAACGGTACAGGAGAAGGGAGAAAAACATCTTCATAAATTTATTTTCCTAAGTTTCTGCAACGAACTGAGGGCTTAATACAATGTGTTCGTAGCAGTGCTCACAGACAGGGCTCCTCTTCTGCTGATCTCACCTTCAGCTTTCTGTTCAGCATTTCCCGTTTCACATCCTGGACTGAGGCAGCTGGAACAAGCGAAACCTCATTTCAACACTATCCATGAGTACAGTGTACACAGATGAACGGAAATCCTTTCCAAATCTTAATAAAAAATTGTTTCATTCTTTGGCTCTGCTATTCTAATCGTATTTTCCTATTCTGGAATTACGTTTGCACTACTTACTGTAAAAATTAATGTTAAGGTACCATTAATTCGAATGGTCATTTCAAGGCTACATTAATCAAAATTATTCAAAAATGTTCTTCCTCTGCTGACATTAATGATGCTCCTAGAGAGTTTGGCATGTAACAGATATGAAGCTGACTGCAAAAGCAAAGCATTGTTTCCCAAGTACTTTCTGAAAAGCTGTATTTTAATGTACCAAAACTGCCTTCAGCTACTGAGCCAACACATTATACTCAAACCGTAGCTTTATTTCATACCAAAGAGATTCTCTGCCTTCACAGTATCATGACAAATATTGGGGGAAACGCTTTTCTTTTTCTTTCTGATTTCAAACTCTGTCTATATTGATGCGTGACTGCACTCTAACGCTGTGTTAAATACTGTGCCGTGACATTATTACACAGTATCTGTCCACGCACACGTAACTGGGTGACAAACGGTACGAGACTTCTCCAAAACTCTTACAGCTACTGCAATAAAGTCCATAAAACACCCAGCAGCTTTTGGCAAGTTATTATTTGCACATTATGCACATGAGAACAAGATACGAAAAATTCACTAAAAAAATAAGAAGGGGGGAAAAACAAACAAACCAAAAAACCAAGAAGGGGGAAAAACCCCAAACCCAACGAAGAGAAGGCTGTTGGGTTGGGTTTTTTCCCCCCTCACGCCATGCCTGTCGCAAATCTGGTCTTCACCCAGTTCATCAAATGCTCTATTCTCCACGGCTGTCTTTCAGGATTAACGACACCGTAGCTACGATCGAACATCGCTGTAGGATTATCTTTGAAGATCTCGCATGAGCCTGACAGGGGTAACCTGCCTCGGACATCACCCCACCCGGCCGGAAATTCTCAGCAAAATTTACAGCTGCCCGTGTTCCCTGCAGGATGCAAAACCAGACGGGCTAATGTCACTGAAACAGACGTTCCTACCTGCAAGGTCCTCTCTCCTCAAAATTAATGTGAAAATTACTGCAGATTTTCCTGTTAATAAATTAATAATTCCTTAGGGTACAAAAATACATTTCACCACTGCTTATTTGCCACAGTGCATATAAATATACTACCCCATTATTTCTTTTATTTATATAATTCTTATTTGCTTAACAATTACGGTCTTTTGGCATTTTCTGAAGAGTAGACATAAGGCATTTCAAATGCAATTAACCACACGCGACAGAGTATTCACTCATTACTGGAATTATATTTTCTTTATCAATAATACACTTTAAGTGCTTTTCACTTAGAGCAACCTCTCCAGTCTACTCCGGTAGACAGGCAGGCAGCCGACGCTCAGGAAAACTGTCCATCGGCAGCCTAATACATGAGATGTTAAGTTGCAATACACAGACTAGTTCTGGTGACTGACGAATTAAAATCCATTTTGTTGACTCAGAAAATTTTAAAAAAAATAAAAATAAAAATAATATAAATAAAAATCAAGATACAGAACAAAATCTTCCAGCACCACCTCTCAGAATTCAGAGAATTGACAGAGCATTTGGAAAAGACTCTCAGGGATGCAAGCTACTCCTGCCCCCGCTGGCAGCAAGCAAATCTAAAGAAGTTGTAAGGTAATAGGTTAAATAGGACAAAAATGCATAAAGCCACCTAATGTTCTAAAAGGATAATGTTCTAAAAGCTTTTAATGCTTTATGTTTAAAGTTACCTAGCAATGCTTTGCTGTAAATAAGATACATTACTAATCTCTGTTTAGCGTACAGAAGTAGTACCTAGAAAGTACCCAAGGGAATCGGTGCCTAAAACTATGTTACACCTACGTCACGCTCAAGAGTTGCTACATATTTAGTATTGTAGTCAGATTTCAGCTTAAAAGTGGAAAAGCTGTGCAATTACTGATCAAGACAAACCCAAGATGAGCATCCTCATCAACCTGAATGAAGAAATGCATGAAAGTAGCTCTGCAATTAGAGAGGAGAGAGGTAACTTATTAAGTGTATTATCTGTAAACAAATGAAAGCTATCTCTGGATTTCAGTCAACGTCTGTTCTCAGCAAGCAACACTAGAATTTCTACAGCCAATTGGTGCGGAGAGCGCGTTTATTACCAGGCTTTTGTTTGCGGAACAGAACATCTGTTATTAACAATAAATACAAATAATCAAGGAAGGTATTGGAAACACAAGAACGATTTCATGAAATTTGTTCCGTTTCAGAAGGAGGGAAAACGATCCCATAAATTGCCAAATGTGACTTTTAAAACCAGCAAGTTTGTTTCACTTCTATGCGGCCGTGGAGGTGGCAAGTCACCTGAGCAACACAGCGATACGCGCAAGCATCAAGAGGGCAAGTCTTGGATAAAGGGCCACTAGGATTATTTTTTATGGAATGTTTAACATCAAGGAAGGAAAAATAAGAAAACAAATGCAATTTTACCTGATAAATATCAGATAGGCTGCTGCTCCCAGAATCACTGGCAATGCTACATCCCGACTGGCTTGAGGGGACATGAGTCACCTGCGGATGAGGATTGTCGGTAAGATGCATCTTGGTAAGATCAGCTGGAAGCTGTAAATAAAACAGATTTGGGGAAAGGCAGCAAAAAGAAAGGAAAAAAGATGCGTAAGTCCGATTTGAAGACAAAGTTATTCATAAAACTTTTGTTACACATTTCAATATCCACCGGCAACTCGACGTACATTTGGAGAAAAAGCTAATTCAGACTAAGTTTGCCCAATCACACTCCAGTTTTCTACAACTGACAGAACACGATGCACCTTTCTGTAACAGAAAGGTCTAGCCTCTTTACAGCGAACGGGTGCACACCAACAGGAGTGAGAATGCTTAAGACGACAAAGAGATGATGCCGGCCAAATAGCCCCCAGTCTTCAAATTAGCTTATGTTGCAATGCACTATGAAGTAGGATTCCTGTTTATAAATTCAATTCATGCCTTAGTTCAAGAATAACCTCTAGAAAACATCAATACAGAACAAAAAGTAATGTATTCTAAACAAAAGTTTCAGTCCACAAAATGCTTTGAATTTTCTTTAAGAAAATGATCACACAGAAAGAATATTATGCATTTTTGGTACGTGTATGTGCAATGGCATTTCTGTTTCATAAATCTACCCATAAATGAACACACATATATAGATATATAAATTCTAGTGCATGATTGAAGCCCACAAACATGTTCTTTCTACTGAAAAATGTAAAAATCAGTAGTAGGTTTTTGAAGAATCAGAGCCACGTGGAATACTCTCAAATAACTAGTCCTTTAATTCAGCTGCTTCTTTATTTTCTGCCACATATATTTCTAGTGTTTTTACATTTATGCTCTACTATATGGAAAGAACATTGTATCAGAGACTCATGGCTTCTGTGATAAAATGCATATACTTTTACCATTTCAACATGAAAAAATTTACATACTATTCCTTTGAAAAAAAAAGTTCTGATGCAGAAGAAGTCCAAAACTACCCTGACAGCATCAAGTATCATCATAAAAATGAAACGGTTTATTCTGTAAAACAAAATTCCACACAGTAATGTCACCCACTAGATATTCAGTCTTACAAATAAAAAGATAATAGCGTACAAGTGTTGATGATCCAGTATCAACTTTATAAATACTGACTAAACTTGTAAGAAACGGAAACCAGGTCTTCGTTTGGAATCCCATTTTTATGCCCAGTTTTGGAAGAGCACACAAAAGAAGCACTCCACCAAATACTCGTTCACGTGTTTTGTGAGCAGGTAAGCAGCACTGTAGGTCTCTCCAAACCCTCCTCACCCCCGGGGAGGCGGGGGGGAAGTTGAGAGTGCCTCTGCCACGTGTAACATAATTTTGATTATCAAAATCGTTATGCGGAACACGGGGCACGTTGTGTCACCTGTAACTGCCAGCGACACCCTCACTGCCAACCGCTCCTCCAACCGACCATCCCCTGGGTGCCAAAACCAGCACAGATCCCTCCTTGCAAAGGAACTCTGGGAAATGAAAGACTACAAAACTATTTTTCACCATCCTAACATTTACGTTATCCTAGTCTTGTATATATTTTACTTACAAAAAGAAAGTATTAAATATCCAACCTGTAAATGAACATCTATGCTCACGTGTATTTGGAAAAGGAGAAAGTTTGAAAACAGAGATTGCTAAGCTTTCACAAACCGCCATAAAAAAACCCCATCCAAGCAGTAGGTATAAAATAGTGAACTTGATCCAAATACAAAGGAAACACACCACTTTGAAGCCTATGTTTAGCCACCAAAAAAAAAAAAAAAAAAAAGTTTTACAG
>VYXH01012167.1:158534-203647 GCA_013397275.1 Burhinus bistriatus | reverse complement strand
TTTTTTTTAAAAAAAAAAAAAAAACGCATGCATTTCTGCAGCCCCAGCTCCCTGCAGCACAATGCTGTAAGTTTTTATAAATCGTCTGTTTAACGACAAATCTCAATACTAAAGCAACACAGAAATGAAAAAAAAAAAAAAAAATCTGATACAAAGGCTGCTCCGCAGTGATCACGATCAAAACACTTGTGAAGAACTGCAGCATCGGGCAGAATCACAAACAGTAAATCACCGGTCTCATTTTAAGCCAGATTTCAAGTTTTCAGAGAATCTTAGGGAAAAAATCCTTCAGTCTACAATCCCTGAATTAAAGGTGGTCTTTGTTTCTTCACACTAATTTCTTTCCATGCTTGAAATACCACTCTGTACATTTCTATGCATCGTATTCCCTTTATCCTCCCATAACGCTATCTGAATCCTCCCAACTGTTAAATAAATCTGCATGTTCTAACTGTCTACCAAGAGTAAGTCACTGAAAAATGGGATGTTTTTTTAAAAGAATCGTAAGGCCTTCCATAATTTAAACGCAGGTTCAGTTAAGCAGGGTTAGAGTCTTCTCTTTTTTAAGGAGAGGGCCGAGTGAAGTTCTGCGGAAGCCGGGAGCACTCCCGCCCGGCAGCAGAAGGTACCATCCGGCAGCACTACTTTTTCCTGATCCATCAGAGAAAGAAAAGCCCATTGTGCAGCGCCGGCGGGGAGGACGAGCACTGGTCCCCGAGCCATCATGGCACTGGCTGAAAAGGCAGAAGCCGCCGGCGTGCCAGTGAGCCGAGGGGCCTGGGCTTGTGGACTTCTGTCCTTTTGTCCTCGGAGCCAGGCGACCGCTGGCACGCTGTCCCCCGCCACGTCCCCTGCAGCACTGCTCAGCTCTGAGCAGGTACCCGAATTTGCTCCCCCTGTTTTGAGTAGAGCAGCTACGGTAGCATCCCGACGCCAAGCCCAGGGTGGGGGCTGGGGAAAGGAGACCAGCTGCCTGGAAAGCAATCTGTCATTGCACACACTCGGGCAAAGATGTTTCAGGCTAAAATAATTCATCTTAATACAGTTTGGCGAGTGGGAATTGCCAAGCACAGCAGCATAATGCCGAAATATTGCAGCATTAAGGGCACCCGCATCAAGAGGTTATTTCGATATCTTTGAGTACTTTAAATCCCGTTGGAAAGGCAGGCGATGGGGAGCGCGGGGTGCGGTAGGCAGAGCCAGCTGCAGGGCGAGCTGGATGCAGCCCCCGCCACGCCGGCACAGCTTGCTCCGTTCAGCGGCACTGGCGTGCTGCTCCCGGGTCTCCCCGCCATTTAACTTCAGCATCTTAAATGAACCATTGTACTTTCATGGCAAGGTTAGACCCTCATTAGGGCTTCTCAGGAATTCCAGTTTAAAGGAAAAAAAAGAAAAAAAAAATTATACAGCTCTCCACCCTGTTCCTGACCCTTTTAGGAAGCGGCGGCAGGGAAAGCGGCACCGCCAGCTCCCGTTCCCCTTCAGGGTGACATTACGAGGTGCGATCGCATCCTTACGTACATGGCTTTCCACGGCAGCACTTACTAACAGGCTGGAGAAAAATCCTACCGAAAAGATCTGTAGGACTCATAAGTCGTATGAAAACACGATCCATCCTAAGGGAAGGAGCGAGGGGGAGCGGGAGGGAGCGGGAGAGGGAGGGCAGAGACTGTCATCATCCCTGAAGTGATGTAAGCTTCTAAATATAGCACCAGCAATACAGAAGGAACAATAAAAAGGCACCATGGATTCAATTTCTCCATCGCTTTCACACTACCCCAACCATCTTTTTTCAGTTGTTGTGTTAAGCATGGAAAGGTCATCTCCTATTTGCAGTGATTCAGATTTATATGGTTTATAATACTTTCTCAAATACGTTTATAAATTACAGCTCTCCCCTGCAGATCTCCGTCTGTCAGTGCGCTCTCTCTGCAGAGTCAGGCAGCAGCATGATCCGCATCGCAAACAGGGAGAACGCCAGCACGGGGGGACGGGGGAAGCCCCCTCTGCTAGGGACTCAAACCAAAAAGTTCATTTCTACGCTTTGAACTGAGATGATTCATATCAGGCTCCTCCCTTCCTTCCTGACATCTCATTTCGGCAAGGGGTGGGGAAGTTTGGGAAGGTACGCAACCCCAAAATCCCTGGTGATGAGAAGGAGTGGCTACCAACCCCAGAAGGGTCAGTTTGCGGGACTGAAAGGACAAAACCTGCAGCAAAAGTTCCCAAACGCATTTACAGTTTGGCTCACTAAAACGTCACCTTGATCTAGTCTCAAAACTGAAATCGCAGCCCAACCCTAACACGGAGCTGGTCGGCATTTCCTCAGCTGCCACCCACCTGGGAAGCCAGTCGGAGTTTCACGTTTGGGAACTGCAAAGCCCACCAACATATATATTCATTTTCATCCCCCAGAAATTTGATATGAAAGCCAATACAAAATACCACTTTTTCTTCCCTCATTTATAAAAACTGCATCTCAAGTTAAAACGAGCAGATTAAGACTAGTTAGAACATAAGGTACCAGCACACCTCTCGCAAGAAAAAGGCCTCTGATTAAATGACCTTGAGAATAACACATTAACTCCGCAGATGAGGTTAAAAATCATTAAAATGCCACTTCCAATATTTCTTCTGTCATTTTTCTTGAGGATTAACACCAAACTGGAAGCCTGAAAGCAGGAAAGGGGGGAGGGAGCTGACTCCTTCTACCAAATTTCAAAATTTCTCTCTAAGCCAGGGTGATTGTGAACAGTCAACTCTCATTTATTAGTGGCCAGGACACCCAGCTTGAAGAGCGTATGTGACACGAGGATCATCCCAGGCATGACATCTCATGAACGTTTTTTTTCCCCAAAACACACGCACGTCTGGAGGCACCACGCCGCTTTTCTATGGGCAGAGTCTACACCGACAGACTTGCCTGGGCTCAGGCGTGATTCCCCGTGCAGGAATCTCGGCTGTCCCTGGACCCAGGCTGGGAGCAGGCAGGCGCAGCACAGTCCGAGCTCGGGAGCCGCGTGAACGGGGGAGAACGGGGTGGGTAAGTGCTCCCAAGAGGTTTACTAGGACAGTGACCAAGGCACAACCCACAGATCCCCAAACCCGCCGTGCTGGGGAAGCGCAGCGCAGACCCTAGAGCAGCTCTGCAGGGCTAACCTCATCAGATGAGCACTGCAGCGTAGCGATGTCCAAACTTTCTCATTTTCTACTATGATCCAGCCCTTATTGCCTTTAAAAATGGAAAGCCGAGTATGCTTTTGGACATTTTTCCCCAGGTTCATTTGGCTTCCCCCCCCTCCACTGAGAGCAAAACAGCAGCAAAAGCCCAGTTGTCCTCGCCCGATCCAAGAAAGTGATCCTAACAGGTAAAGCGACGGATGGGCCAGAGGTCATACCTACACTCCAAGCTGACAAACCACAACTGTTAACCAAACTTGAAAAGGAAAAAAATCAAAATCATAGAGGCAATACAGCACTGTGGCTACATTACCTCAAACTAAAACTTAATCATGAGAACAAAAAACCGTAATACTCAGCGACAGAAAGCAACTCTGACTTGCAAGAACAAAGTATCAACAAGGAATTAAGCTACAGTGATCACCCCACTTAGCCAGAGACTTCATTTAATCAATTATTTCAAGTATTTCATCTGTCAAATATATCCCCATTAAGAAAGTTTCCACATATCAAATGTAAAATTACAAATGCTGCTAAATGTCATTAGATAGCAATCAGTTCTATGCCAAAACCAAAGATATTCTTCTAGCTATTCTCTTGTACAGAGAGCAGTTTGCATGCCAAGTTTTTCAAGGAAAACAGGGCATCCAAATGCTTGCATTATGCACTGACATTTTCCGACGGCGATTTTAACTGAAAATTGCTCGGGATATTCTCAGTCCCTAACTTGGTCCAGAAGGCTTCCGAAGAACACGGCTGAGTTGATGTGAATTTCCATATTCTAAATTAGAAAACCATTTTAACTTGAATACAAAGCTGAAGACAAAACCATCACAGTCCTTTCAAGAAGTCTTCAGTGCTACGTGATGTTCAACCCGACGACTCAAACTAGCACCACTTCAGGCTAAAATACAAAATGACCCTTCACAGGACTACTTCTCTCTAGAGCGTGATAAACCTAAACCTCAGTGAAAGGCTGAGTTGCTACAAATGAGAATACAACCAGGCTGCTACGCTTCAGTACAGCATATTGAACAGAAACAGCCCAGATGGAAGACAGGAAATAAAAAAACCAGATCCACGCACGCTACCTCCTCCCTGCATGCAGGCGACCAGCTTGTTGGCTACTACCCTACCGGTTTTCTACAAGAAGCCACTCAATATGTCATTTCCAAAAACTGAAACAATAATGTTAAAAAGAAGGATCTGACAAAGACCTGCAGCTCATGCACAAACCGTTTTTAAGTCCCCCAAAAGACTGAAATGCCGTTCTTGGGTGCAGAGCGCTGCTTTTTACCATTAACCACCCCAGCGACACGATACAACTGTGAGGAGTGGGCACAACCCTTACGCATCGTTCTCAATCCAGTTTGCGTAAGAGGCTGCTTATAAAGAATTAACGACTTTGGAACTGCCACCCAACCCCTTAGGGTCCATCAAAATGGAGATTAACACTCTGAACATGCTACATAAAGTATTTTCTCAGGTATTTTCCAAGGAACTGAGTTAATTTCTGCCACGGTGTAAGGTTGTCTACATAGTGAGAGGAGGAGGAAGAAACAGGTAACTAATTATTGTGTGGAGAGCACATTAATAATGACCCAAATTTTTACTTCTTGTGCATGTTAATTGGCAAAATACCTAGCATTTTTCAAAGGTTCTTCTGCCACAAGCTGCCATGGAGCAAAAGGCACAACAGTACGTCCCTCCCACAGCACTGCCAGCACCACCTCAGGTCAAGGTCCGACAACTCTCCCGTTCATCCCAGTTAAAGGAGAGGGGAGGTTTCCCTGCGAAGGACGGACCACGCTCAGGATCCGTTTCCAAACAGTTCCAGGCTTCCTGGTGAAAGTGCTCAGTTGTAAAAACACTGACGTGTTTGGACTGCAAGTAGGAAATAAGTGTAAAAATATCCACAAGTTCTTCTTGAATTATCAGACAGACAAGTGGAGTTGTGCTGCTCTGCTGAGCGAGGGGAGGGGAACGCACAAACCTGTGGCAGGAACGGCGCCGGGGTCGTGGGGCCAATCATCCCCCAGCCCTCACCAGCTCCTGGGGAGGGAGCCGCTGTACAGGTACGTGCTCCTCTTGCTCCAGGCAGAGAAAGGTTTAAAGACAGTCTTTGCAACAAGAGAAGAATAGAAGGGGAGAAAATTATGGTGTAAGCGCTGGCAGGGGAGGGGGGGGGAAAAAAAAAAAGGACAGAAAACTGCTTTAAAGTAGTTGGCAGAATACGTTTGTGTCCATATAGCTGCTTCTTCAGCTGTATAAAAGGTTATTTTATACATAAAAACCCCTGAAGGAAGATGGGTAAGTAGCAATCTCACAGTGCAGCTCGGTATCTCGCTCAGGACCACAGCCTGGCTGAGCAGGAGGATCAGGAGGATGTCTGTCCGTCCTGCAGCAGAACGATGGCTCATCCCAACGCGGCGCCGGCACCCACCGCCACGGGCTCTCCCATGGGCAACGAGAAGGGCTGTAGGCTACTGCCAACAGCCAGAGCTGAGTCAATACAGGTGCTCGCTTAAAATAAATCCTCCCTAGTTTCAGTCTGATGTAGTTTCATTTGTGCCTCACTCTTAAACGCTGCTAAACAGCTGCGCATGTCACCTCCGAATTGAGGTGCTTTCGGTAATTCACAGTTTATATATAATCTGCTTGTGAAGTCTGTAAAATCTTCAGGGAAACTCATAAGTTTTGACTGAATACAACCACTTTCATTATGGATGAATGGGGGTTTACATGTTGCACATGTCATTTTTAAAAAATAAAATTGTAAGCTGAAAAAAACACAAATTTTAACCACAGGACAGTATTTTCAGTATTTTCTTATTTCGTGTGCAGCCTATCCAAGTCATTACTCTTTGGAAGCTGCAGACGCTCATTAATTGGCTTGGGAAGCACCAGTGGTCTATGGAAATTCCTAGGAAGAATTTTAATGCGCAGCACACTCCGAGGACTGGTGTTTTGTTAACGACCATCATAACCAGCGACAGACTTCCAAGGAGCCCTTGACAGTAACACTGCTGCCAACACAAGCAGACAGAATCAATACGTAAAATAAAATATGAGCAAACGTGCATTTGGCAATTTTCCCCTCGCTTACGAAAGCAGAGGGAAGTGCTCCCAGACGGCAAGTTCAAGATGCCGAGCACAGGTTCCCGTGCTGGACCTGGCCGCAGTCCGCCGGTGAAGCGGCATTTAGCCAGGATGACACCTCTGACATCATTACTTAACGCAGCTCCTATGTCATTCGCAGCCTCTTCCCCCACCCCCAAGGACTGGTCTGGCAGTCTGACAGTAATTTTCGTTTCCAGAAAGCCGGGGGCTCCAGCCACCTGCACTCCCCTCCTCTCCTCTGCCTGTGGGAGCCGGCACACCGCGGCCGGCTCCCTCTAGGTGCAGGCCACAACCAACCTGGAGTCGTCTGCTCAGGAAGTGAACGCGCTGCAGACGCAGCTTCTTTTTGCTCACAGAAGCAAGACCAACGCTCTACAACGGCCGGAGTCTGAGAGAGCTGCACACAAGGGACCGCACCGGTGGGCTCTTCCAGAGGTCCCATCCTGCCCAGGTAGTCGGGCTAATGGGGGTCCTGCACACCCTGCGGCTCTCGAGCACGTGCGTCGTGCAAGTCGGGATCTGACCTAGGCCACGTAAAATTTAAGATGGAGATTAGAACAGAGAAAATCCCCGTGATGTAGAAACAGCATCAGGAAGAAGGAAATTGCATTATCTCTGCGCATCACACGACACCTCCAGAAAGCTATCGGTGACATTAATTTCTGTACCCACTAAGTACACGGCAAGGCTGGTGGATTTTGGCAAGACTCAGATTTTCTTCTGATTCGTTAGTTCACAATGCTAAAATTCTGTCAAGCATTTTTTAAAAGTGTCAAAAAGAGGAAGCGTGGACATAAACATATTAAAAAGCAACGAGTTGCAAAGAGAACCGTCCTCCAGCTCACGAACGAGTGATTCTAGCCACTCACAGATCAGCCACAGCCTCGTTAAAATTAACCGATATTCCAAATAAAGAGATACCAGCCGATGCCGCGCCCAAGTTCAACACAAGGCAGCTGGAGGCACGCTGTAAGCTGGTCTCAGTTGTTTCAGATCAATAATAGGTACCGTTTCAGCAAATTTACCTGGTAGTTAAAAATAGATTATAAAAGACCCATAGTGTTTTATAGCATTTAAAAGGGAAAGGATTAGTAATGGTAAAGAACCTAATGGGTCTGATCCAGTATATTGAAATGTGACTTAACTTCCACAACCGTGAGATACCCAACGCTAACTCCAGCCTCTGACAGGATTACATTAAGTAATGATCAAAGAACAAGAAACTTGCCACTCAAGCAGTCTTCAGTGACAGACTTCTCCGAAGATAAATGCTTGAACAAGGCTCCAGGAAAATTTTTACATGATGCAAGTATTAAGAAACTGTCCGTAAAACTTAGTATTATAATAAATCTTTTAAACCTCATCATCCTCTTACAAGAGTTTTTTAAAAAAAAAAAAAAAAAGGTAAATTTGCATCTCTCAGGAAGGGAACTACTACTAGAAGTTTGGTACCGATTTCTTTGTTCTGTTCTACAGTGAACCAACAGTTGAAAAAATTCACAATGTTGTCCCAAGTCCACAGAAATATGCATTACATCATACACGCACTATTTTTAGAAATACAAATATTTTTCATTAAAAAAATCACAGAGAGAAGAGAACTGTCAAAAATGTATGTAGGTAATAAATCAGAAAAAATTTATTCAAATGAAAAAAGATTTGAGCTTACAGGTTTGAGAGTCATGTAGAAATTTATATCAAATTGTTAAACTCCATTTGGTTTTGATCACTTGAAGAAATGTAAGTGCAAAACTTCCTAGCTCAGGTTTTATTTTTTAATTGTGAAGATAAATACTTGAACCATTTACTTTCCGATTACTTGATCCAAGATCGAAACAGCAGTTTAACTTTCATAAAGCACCAGAACTACCATTAATCATTTCTTCCTAAGAGCGTTAACGTAACAAACTCATCTGTTGTTAGTCTGGCCGTGGTTTTGTAAGCACCTGCCGTATGGTCACCAAAGTCTGGGACGTAGTCAAACAAAGATGACCACAACTACTTTTTTCTTTCGTAATTAAGAAATACAGTTGCATTGCTTATTGGATTGAGAACTAGACTAAGAACTAGAAATGGCTAAGTATTTATCTCGGTTGTGATAATGCCCTGCTGCACGGCTCCAGTTCCTGTCTGGATTCTTATCTCCCTTACAGACAGTAATACGCACAGAGTGCCTATCGCCAGAAAGATACGCAATCATACCACCAAATACGATTTGAAGCCAGAGCAGGCATAATTAATACCAACAACACGTTTCTTTCTACTCCATTAAGTTTGAGCAAGAGCATTCTCCCAGTGACTCCAGTCTCACTTTTCCACTGCCCCGAGTCAGGACGTCACTGCGGGGGTGACATGCAAGATGCAGAGAGTTATTAAGTGACAAAAATGAAAAAGGCACCAGAGGCCAGAAATGCTCAAGGATAAAGAGATCCCATGTAATTATGGGGATGCTCAGACCTGCCCCAGGCAGACAGCCGGCCACGCGCGCTCGGGCTGCCACCGTGGCCTTTGTCTTGCACGTGACCCACCATGACAGAGCCACCTCCTCCGT
Organism: Burhinus bistriatus; assembly: GCA_013397275.1. Classification (NCBI taxonomy): domain Eukaryota; kingdom Metazoa; phylum Chordata; class Aves; order Charadriiformes; family Burhinidae; genus Burhinus; species Burhinus bistriatus. The sequence continues at coordinate 194,796 of VYXH01012167.1, read as the reverse complement.
CACTTGGGGAGCAGCAGTTCTATTCTGCATCCTAAAAAAAACAAACAAACAAACAAACAAAAAAAAACCCCAAAACATTTGACAAGTGTTTCGCCAAAACTACATTGATCCTCAGGATCTTGCTGGCTAGCTGTGCTGCAGAAGGGAAAAACCCAGTGCCAGCAGAACCTCGACACGGCTACTGCGCGCCCCTGCAAGCGGAAGCCAGACCTCAGCCTGTTCATCCACCAAACGAGAGCGAGTCCAACATACTTTCTTGCATATGTATTGCGAGAACAAATTCACGTCATTATGCACTTTGAAGGTATAAACAGAAACATAAACCTGTTCAGTTTGAGTGAGCAGAAAGAACGCTGTCAGTACATGTTCATTGAATTTTACTGGAAGAAGAAAAAAAAACCAGCCCGACTTTAAATACTTATTCTGCAGGTGACAAGTGCTCTTGTGAAACAATATTGCTCTATGAACCACAAAAACGTAGTAAAGAAGTCTAAATAGTAACTCCTTCACCAAAGAAACCAACTAGATGATCCACTTTTAACAGTAGTTCATTCAAGGGGGGAGGGAATTAAGATACCCACAATAATTTCAATGTCAACTATCCTGAGAATACACAGTTAAATTAAGTGCTAGTGCTCTTTTACGTAAGTAAGAGGCATAAGAGAAAGGAAGGGCTTCAAAATGGTAAGAATCATTTAAAATATCACTTAAAGTATCTGCATACAAATCTTTATTTCATGGCCAGTCACAGGGATTTCTACAGAATGAGTTCCAGCAATAACAAGCAGGGAGCTCCGTGTGAGAAGTAGATGCAAGTTTATGTCACAACCTAACGGGTAATGTTTTACAAAAACAAGGATTAACCTTAATCATAAATACTAATCATAGTATATTTAATGCACAGAGATTAACATTTTAAGAAGTTAATGGAGCTGGCATAGGTAATTCCCCTTAAAAGCAAACACAAGAAATCTTCTATTTAATCATGAAAGGGAAAATTCCGAGCTGGGACAAAGCAACACTGAATTTCAATACCTACAGGATCTAAGTTTTCTTCAGAAAGCAGAAAACTACCTGTGCCTGAGAGATTAGGCGTTACAAAACTCAAAACAGTGTCACGTTGAGTACTCCAAGATCCCAGGGCTGGAGCCTGACTGGAGTCCCTGCGGAGGGGCTGGGAAGCAGGCAGGGCTCACCGAAGGTCCAGCAGGCTGCCCTCAGCCTCTGCCAAAGAGCATTTAGCGACAGGCTGGAGAGCGACACACAACACTGCGTTTAGTCATTAGCGTTACGCCAGAGAGGAAATCCGTCGGCGAGTTTGTAAACAGTTTTCCCACTCTGGCAGAAAACGCTATTGCAAGTTCTTGTCAAATGAAAAGTTTTCATTCAAAAAACCCTCCTTCCTTATCCTGCCCGTTCTCACATGGGCTGACACGATGGGTTACGCTATAAAGTCTGTTTTTCGAGACCACTGGGAACCAATGGCCACGTATGAGCACACTCATATAGGTAAAAGTTAAACCTAAACACAGAACAAACCGTATCTCAGCAAAATTCACTATTTTATCAGATTACAATGGAACATGGAAAAATATAGGTACCCAATTTTTATTTACTTGTCAAACAGGGAGCTGGTTATCGTGTTTTGATTTCTCAGTCATCTGTTGAGTTACAAATTACTTTTTGCTACACCAAGTACTGCGAGTATGACACTTTCCAATTAGGAGCTTACAGTCTACAAAGCAGGGATGGGTATTTCAATTCCGACTGCTGAAAACCCAACAGCTTGCAGATTTTCTATCAGAGGTGGTTGTTTACTCCTTGCCACTTAGCACTCACTCATCCAGGAAAACACCTAGCAGTGTTAAACAGGCCTCTTTTCATACATTCCTAATTAACTGACATAAAAACAGATTTAGGAATATGCTGTTGATTTATGAAGTTTATGCCATTTTCCATCAAATGCCGATCAAAATATACGTATTCATAAATCTGAAGAAGCCACCAGATTTGCAACATGAAACTATCCGTGTAGACACACACGCGCGCTCCGTGTGGTTGGCAACATAAAGAAATAAATCAACATGAAGAAAAATCCTAACAAGGACATAATTTGTCAACGAATCACAATCCTGCGAGTGTACCACACCGACTCCTTGCATCAATGACTGAAAACCTCTGAAACCGTTCAAGAAGCCGTATACCTTGGTCTTTCTTAGACCAAAGATGCCAGAGTCCCTTCTCCCGCACCTCTCCAAGCAAGCTGCACAGGTAGCATCAGCGTCGGCTGTTCCTCTTCCTCTTAGCACTGAGGTCTGAGAATTATTTTCTCTGTGCTTATTCATGGTCACAAACACCAAAGAGAAAGAGACAGATTCTGTCACACACAGATTGGAATTTAATTCCTAATAAAGCCTTATGCATGACTGCCCAGAGCATGAGGATCCAACATCTCATTTCATCAATAACTAATTCAGATGACTTACTAATGATAAAATCCAACACGTGACAGCTCTTGAAATGAGATGGCAGAGGACGTTAAACCTCAAGCAGCGTGTTCTCTTCCTGTCACAGCAAGGAGAGCTCTTCTGCTTACAAGACAAATGCCGAACAAAGTAACCTCTACTCAGAGACATGCTAATGCTGCGGAGAGTCTAAAATCATCACCTGTGATCCAACAGCTACCAACACGCAACAAAACCAGCAGTTTATTCTGAAACAGAGGACATCCTTTAAGTTTATATCTAACTGCACACATCTGATATTTTGAAGTGTATCAACTAAGAAGCTTTGTACCTTGCAGGGAGATGAAAAGGAAGATGGGGAAAAAAAGGGGACAAACTGAATCCGTTTTTTTCTTTTCTGCACACAAAGACTACTCGCAGTTTGTGTACTTCAGCGTTAGTACCCTTTTTCTAACCTTTGATTTTCAAAGCAAATGGAAGTATCCAAAACAATTATTTGCAATGAAATAAATTTGTCTAGATCACACACATATCCTGCTACCAAGCAGGAAGTTCGTACGTGAAAAATAATGGTAAAGAGAAACCTTCATAAAAGCATCGTGGCCTCAAAACCACAGCTGTACGTGCCTTCACACAGCGCAGATTATATAGTCTGTGATGTTATTTAAATACTAGCAAACGAGTTGCCGTTACTCTTTTTGATGCTTGAATTACCACTATACTATTTTTAAGCAAGTAAACACGACCAAGTACAATAGTGTTAACACTGTCTTGAACTGCGTTTGTGATTGACTCAATTCCAAACCATACTTCAAATTCATTAAGGAAAAAAAGAAACCCACCAATTCCTACATCTTAGCAAAAGAACTCCTGGGAAAACTAACAAAAAACAAGAATGACCATTTCTCTGTCCAGCAGACATTTTAAGATTTATTTATCGTGCTCAAGTGAAAACCCCTAAATCAAAAAAACCTTCTTTCTAACTAGTGCCTGAATCGTCGCTTCCACCTATGGTGTTCAAATCCAAAGCACTCTACTGCTCCCCAACAAGAAAAAGAAGTGTTCTCAAAAATGAGAAACACAGACTATTTCATCTCACCAGCTTTTCTCAATAGAGCTAAATGCCAGCCAGCCGCGCAGACGGCGCGATGCCAACAAGATTGGCCAAGGGAGAGCAGACTCACCGACAAGTAACTGCTGGAATCCACGTTGTCAGTGATGGTCTGACGCTCGCCCCTCTGGTTGATCTTCCGAAACCTCCGACGGGACTGCCTGAGCGGGACTTCTCTTTGCAAGATGTTTTCCTCATTGTCTTTGGAGTTCTCCACCTGAAACACACGTTCAGGCTCCTGGTTAAACATCCAGTTCTTCCATATCACCGAAAGCCGATGGAGCCGTATCAAGCTCATGAGGAAGGAACAAACATAAGTTCAGAGCAGTTAAACTTTTCTTGAGAAAACGACTGCGGGCGTTTCAGAGAACCACTGCTGCATGTCTCAGAACCATGTTATAACAATGAGCCGGAGGCTACAGCTTCCTTCCAGGAAACAGTTCTTTTTTTTTTTTTTTTTTTTAAAAAAAAAAAAAAAAAGTAAAAGAGGCACACGTATCCTCTAAACAATGTCACTCACCAGCAGAAACCCTTTGCACCCACACATATCGTACAACACGAATTACAGACGTGGCTCGTTTCAAGTGTATCTTCAACACAGAAGTTACCATTTTTTTAGTATTTACAATCTGGTAAAGGCACCGAATTATATCCTATTTTTATTGGTGTAATTTTTAAAAACTTAATTTATTTCTAGTACCAGTCACAGCTAAATAACTTTAATCCAGCTTTTTATAAATAGCTACTTCATCTATGCCATACTGACTTCTAATTACTTCCAGCAAATTATGAAGAAATAACTGGAACTCAATTCATATCTTGATGTTAAATGTTATTTGCAACTAAACATTAAAAATTAGGTAAATTCATCATGTTAGTAAAAGCCAACATGAAACCTTTTTATCTCACTAGTTACAATTCCTTTTTTCTATAAAAAGCAGTCCCATCCTTTCCCATTTCCTTTTGATGTTTTGGAAAAATATCTCCTAGCAGGAAGCAGAACAGACATGCATGCAAATAGGCTGCAGCCAGGCAAGAAGCTCCTCTCCAACACATTTACTGTATGGCAGTTTCTACTGTCCTCAATGATTTTTTTCAATTCCCCCCAACCCCCTTCTAAATTTAACTTGAAAATCCTAAATATAAGATTTAAGTACCGGAACAGGAGAAGAACCTCTATGTGGTCTTACACAGCCCTCACTTCACATACTTGCGTAAATTATCTCAGAATTAAAATTCAAAAGGCATAAAGGAATGAAAACCAGAAAGAGTTAACAGACAGGAACAAGAAAGTAACCAAAATATCTAAACCATCACAAAAGCAAGATCACATCTACTTTCCACATCTCTTTTTTCCAAACAGCTAAGTCTGTCTGAGGTCAGAGGAAGGTGCGAGCAGCTGGGCTTGCCTTGTGGGTTATTTTTTAATTCCATAGAGAAAAATATATATTGACAACCTAGGTTAAAGATACAGTCGTTATAAAAGAAGAGTGAACCTCACACCACAGCTTTGCCGAAAAAGAAAGTAGAAGAGCAGAGTTCCCCTAGCAAGGGACAACCACACTCTTCACTAGAATTTTACTGCCTGCAAAGGCACAGGACAACGAGCAAAGACACCCAGTAGCAGTGCTGCTGTAAGCACGATGGTACAAGGATGTAAAAAAAAAAAAAAAAAGAAAAAATAGAAGGCATGCAGGCAGACAAGAACAAAACAAAAACCCCATCCTTTTAAACAGGTCATTTAGTCTCATCAAAAAAGTACTCAGACACTGGATGAAGAAGCCCTTCTTCACCTAGCATAAAATACGGATTTCTAGTTAGCAATAATGTTGCTCTCAAATTATATAGCAGGCTTCCAGAAGTAAGGAAGTCCAGTTTTGTAAATAACCAAAATTGTGTTGATTTTGTTTTTAATTTTTGTACATGTGCTACCATACATGACCTCCTTCAACAAATGCATTATTTCCTTTTTTTCCTCTGCGTTCAGTCTTATAGGATCACAGAAACTAAAACAACCTCTGAGCTCCTCCAACGTAACAGAATAACCTGGATGCCAAGAGCTCGCTGAAGTGGCTGGACAATGACTCTTCCAATATTGATGACCTTCATTATTAAGAATCCCAAACTGCATAAGTATTTTTAAGACTAAAGTAAAACAAGCACTCGCTGCAAGGTGAAGTTATTTTTCTCCCACAATTCTAACTGCAAACTAAGAAGTGAGCATAAATATACTATTCGTTAGCACAAAGGCAAAACAACCAACCGCTAGTGGAAACTCAGAAAATGGGACCACCCGCGTCCTTCGGCTAATGCCACTGCTGCTGGCAAAAACAACACAAAAATCAGAAACCCAGGAAAGACCACCACACCATGCAGCTTCCAGTTTAGTGCCACCAGCACCATCAGTATTTTGAGTCCAGCTGACCACCAGATTGTCTATGCTTTTGATTTACCATAACGTATCCAAATGGTTTTTGACACGCTGCAAACCAACAGGCCAGGCAGCCAGGGCTCCCTCACACTGCTCATCACTCAGCCGTGCTTTCACCTGGTTAAAACTGAAAATTTCCCTTGGCAGAGACCATATTCAACCTCTTCACAACTGCCCGAGCGGGACGAACACCCCTACGGAGGAATCCAGCATCTCTGCGGCGGGAGGACCAGGCTGATCAACACGCCAGCAGGCTGGATGGAGACTGCTGCCCTGGAGACTTCTGAGTGTTATTCCATTTTCAATATGTAACAAGAAGTCTGGAATAGTGCATTAAGGGGCTATTTTCTAATCAAGGGCATTGTTTTTATTAACCTTGAATACTGGCAGCGGAAGAACGCTTCCATACAGCCAGCTTCACCCACAGCACTTGCTGCCGTGTGAAAAATCAAGGCGGCTCGTAGGACTCTCCTCTATTTCGCTCGGCAGCCCGTGCCAGCAGTGAAATATTTTCCACCTCCAAATATCACGCTGCTCTTCTGAAATCTTACACTTAGATCTGAAGAAGAAAATGAAAGCACCAAAGAACAACAGAAAGCAGACTTCAGTACGTTGAGATATGCTGCAATTCTGGGCCATTTTCTTAAGTGATAAATGGACCTATTATTAATTCAATAGATTGCTCAGCCTCCAAAAATATGAGCTACAATGCCCATTCACACACTATCTGTTATCCTCATTAACTTAAGTTGACCACATTTTATGGCCTTTAAAATGGGTCAGCTCCCAGAGGATTCCCGCTACAAAACTGATTTACAATCTAAAAAGAAAGAGGAAGAGAGGAAAAAGAAAGAAAGAACGAAAAAAATCAGTCAGCCGCAGAGAACGATGGTGTTCTTTAACTACATTAAAGTAGCTAATTGTTTTGCTTGAAGATAAATATTCATTATGTATTAAACATCATTACTATGTTGCAAATTTAAAAAAAAAAAGAGAAAATAAGAGTTAGGATAAATTAATAAGAATTAATCAGGAAAATGAAACTCAAGTACACCTGGTGTCAGTGTAGATCATTAGCAAGGTGCATGCCACCACACTGACGCTTTTTTCTCACCCCGTTTGAAGTCCTACCTAGAAAACTGACAGTTAATAGTACCTTTAGTACATTTACCTATAAAACAGGAACATAAAAATAATGAAGAAACAACTTTGCACTTTTAGTTCTCTGATTTTCCTCCAGAAAAATATCGTGAAGTTCCAGAAAAGGATTTAAGGTACTTTCAGGTATTTCTATATTCTCAGTGGGATTTAACTACAGTTACAGAAAGTTCAAGAGGTTTAAAACACAGAGGACAGTTGTCCAGGTTGTGCTTTTGTCTGCAGGAACAACCGGCAGCATTTGAGGTTGCTGACATGGCCAACGCTGGCTTCTCCAAAGACTGTGACGGTGCGCTCCTCTGGAAAAAACACACCACAGCTTTAGCTACTCAAGCTAAACACACACACACAAAACTCTCTAGTTTCTTCATAAAATATTTTAATAAGGTCATTTTATCTCCAGTAGCACACACTATACAGAAGCTACTCTTTTGTTTGCATCTTCTTGTTTTGGGGGGTTTTTTTATACCAATGGTGATAAGGCCAGATAAGGATGTTGGTATTGCCCAAGAATTTCATATTATCACATATTTTGCCCGTGGAATCTCTCTCATGTAAACTTGCAGCTGCACTTGCAGTGAGTGAGTCACCAGACAGCCCTGTAAGGAAAGTCGCACGCTTCCCATGCGCTCTTCAGACTGCTCCCGCTGCCAGCGGCGGCTGCATCACCGCCGATGAGGCTTTTGCAGGAAGCAGCACAGCAGGTCTGGTAACGTCTGCAGCACCAGCAACAGAAGCCAAGAGTCGCGTAACTGGTTTCTTAGTGAAATTGGCCCAAACAGACCAAATTCTTCTCTATCAACTTGAAGGATTACAGAGATACAAAAGGTCTGTATGTGATCGGCTAAACGAGTGTTTGTCATTCCGTGCTACGAGATGCCAGGAGCGTCGAGGTGCAAGGCTCGGCTCAGCCCGGGCAGTGGACAGAGGTGTACTCAGCACACCAAATCCTCGGCAGCGGCGATTCACAGGCAATGCAGAGCAGCAGTGGCAAACCAGAGCGCCTGGGGCATTCACGTGACATGGCTGCACGTATTGTCACCCAAGCAGTCCTGTGGCATCCCTCAAGGCATCAATCTCTCCCCCAAAACTCCAGCTTTGAGGAGAGACTGGATAACTGGGAATACACAAATGAGCTATTTCGCCCCAGAAGACTGAGACAGGCTTCCTGCACTCTTACCTGCGCTTACTTCGTGGCATGGCAGATCGTGGCTTAAAACATCTGCTGCAGCAAAGAGCGCATTACTGATGCTATCAAAGCCCATGAGCAGAATCAGACTGACACTGCACAGAGAGAATGGCGCAAAGGACAGCAAGCGTCCTCGGTACAGGACATCTCCACGGCTGTTAGTGTACTGCGAGAACCAGATTTCTCATAGAAGCTGAATATTCATATGGTCAACGAGTAAGAGACATCATCAAATATTAGTTTTAATGTTACTGTACCTAGACATAAGGAAGCGAAATCAATGATAGTTTGGAAATCTAAGCCTGCTTAACAGGCGCATGGCTTCTCAGAACAACAAACATTTTTCTTCCAGCTCCATTAGCAGCATGTCAGAAGATCAAAGTTGAAAGAGATCTGCCGGAGTCCCCAGCCACACTACTAGGGTACAATGTCGGTCTGCGCTATGGAAAAGCAATCCTAATATTCCAGCTGCTGACAGCGTGTGTGCATCAAGCTGGGCAGGGCTGAGTTCCATTCCATAAGTACACATGACCTTGGCAATAATAGTGAGCATTCTGAAGAAGCAGAAGGAAAGCTGGACATGGAAAAGGTTGATGACAACTAAGCTGAAAACCCTGTCCTTCGAGCTTGGCTAAGCACTCTCGTGTTCCTTCTCCTCATACCTAAAAGCCTTCACGCTGTGTGGAGCTGCAAGGGCTAGGAGTAAGGGGGCCTTTCCTACCAGACCCAGCACGGCTGGGATGGCCCGGAAAAAGCAATGAAAGGGGGGTGGGGAGGTGTAAATAGAATATTCAAGATAGCAGTCTATCGTTGCCTGACTCAGGAATGCTCAACTCAGCCATAACTGGTAGGCTTTTGAAACTCAAGTAAGCATAATTTTAAAAAGAATGACCTAATCATCATCATCATCTACCCATCTAGATTAAATTTACATAGCTATTGCTGTTACGATAGCAGCCATAGGTATAATTGAAATCAAGGCAATTTTGCTGCAATTTTATAGAATACTTTACAATAAGCTTTCTCCCATAAAACAGAAAGAATTTGCTGAAACCAGCAATAGATTTAAATACATTTGAAAAATCTGTCTTACCACAATCATTTCTGAAGGCTCCAATATGATACATTCGCATCCTCGTTTTCCTCCAGACTGCTTGCCAAAACTAGAGTGGGATGGGAAAAAAAAAAGCAAACAAAAAAGAATGAGATGAACAGCCTATTTTACCTTTTCAGTAATAAAAATAAATTGGCAATAATGCATGTTACAATATCCTTAAAAACAAAAAAGGACAAAGAAAAATTGATGAAAAATATTGTGTGAAAAATTCTAACCAGATAGTACCATCGTTATAATTTTGTTAATTTACTCAGCACCTCTCATCATAGTCTGCTATGTAATGCCTAAAGATAAAGAATGTTCTTTTGTAAAATCATTACTGCTTGCAGATACTCAGAACCACTCACAATGCATTTTAGTGTTGACAAGAAAACATTAGTAAATGTTAATTAAGCATTACACAGGCTTTGTAAAAACAAATATACATCAATTCCAAAAAACTCAGAAGTACTTCTTTGCATACGGCATTTTTCATGAGAGTTCCCTCAACTCCACATCGCCCCTTCATCCTCCCAGCGAACAGCAGGACAGAGAACCGCTTCTCCAAAACTGAGCCTTAACTTGTGACCTCTGTCTTTATGTTACTGCTTGTACCATCACAAGGAGCGTATCATCGCAACACGTTCCGTTTAAGAAATATGACAAAACACAAATGCAACACGACCTGATGGGCAGTGTAATACAGCAACTAAGGAAAGAGGCTAAAAGCAATTGATCTGATGCGCTTCAGCTGATCGACTCCAAAACAGGACACTCAAGAAGCGAGGTGACTTTTAGGGGAAGCAACTCTGGAGAAGGTACCACGCAAGCAGATCTGAGGGTGCTGGAACGACCGGTCAAAAAAGAGCTGAGCTAGATCATGCGAGGGGTTGTGGGGCGTTACAGACCAATAACCTCCTAAATCACTTAATTTGTGGTTGTAGTAGCGCCTAGAACTGAAAATATCTGGCTTCACATATCAAGTAAGTTTGTCTTCACTACAGACCTGTTAGCTTGAGTTAGGTATGCTCGACCTACCCCACCCAACCGAGCTCAAGTGAAAGTGATCCCATACCGATGCCAAATTAGAAAAAAAACCTACTTGCTTACCAGCATCATGGCTGGATTAGCAGCTCAGTAGTTGTAGCTGCTGTGATACAAACTCAGATTGTCAACGGCGATCGTGTTTTAACACGTATCAGCAGGTGAAATAACAGAAGAATCAGTTAACTCAAAGCAGATTAATGTGTGAATTAAAAGGAGGCAGAGACAAGTGTGGAGACAAATCCTAAACACGTGGGTCAGCTCCATCCGTTTTCACTAAGGTTATGTTTGGAAAGTACATCTGAAACCTCAGCCACTCAAAACACCTGAGTTACACACACGGTCATGGCCACTGAAACACGACCACTTTGTAGAAAACGTTTAAAAGACTCATGCTTATAAACTACCGATTAGGGCAGCATACAAAAGCTTTTGTAGAATACCTGCATTTTCAGGAAAGGAAGTTCAGCAATTACAACTGTTAAGTTATTCAAGCGAAGCTTCAGAATATTCCAACAAAGCAATTATCCGTGTAATCCGGTTAGGAAAAAGTATTACAATTAACAGGAGCACAGCAGTTTGAACTGTTAAGTTTTGATTTTGCCAATGGTCTACGGGGGGGGGGGGTTCTTTAAATTACATGATTGCCGTGGAGTCATAAACGACAACTGAGATTTTCTCACCCCATGCTATAGCAGGCCAGAGAAGCACAAGTTTCACACAGAAAACTGGTATTTTCACACATCTATAGTAAGCAACTCATAGCTAGAATTTTCATGCCTTCTTTCATGCTTTTTCCACGCAGCACGTGGCCCAGGCATGACAGTCCTGTGTATTTGCGATACATCAAAAAGAAGGGCCAAACTACTCTATTACAATAAAGTTAATTTACTTGAGAAAATACAGAAATGTCATTTTTCATATAAGCTCTAACTTTAAGGCAAACTGAAATTCCATGTTTTCTCCACAAACCAAAAACCAAACTGAAACCAAGTTTGCTAAGGTAGCGTTTGCAACTGCAAAGAAGAGTTAAATGCTTCTAATTCTATTCCATACAATAGAAAACTGAAGACAATAGATTTTTTTTTTCCCCCAAACAAAATTCTAAAGGAATTACATGCCACTAGAAGATTCAGTTTTTGCAGCTTTTTAAAGCAGAAATAATCATTATCAGTTCTATCACAGAATAGATTACTACTATCGCTATATCCCCAATAAAGCTACAATTTTCTGCTGCAGGTTGTTCAACACAGTGTTTTTATTGTATGACAATAATTTATCAAACTACTGGAGGTTGTTTTGTTTTACATAAACACATCCATGAAATTCAGCTACTGTCAAGCTCCGCTCTGCTTATGTTGCAACATTTGCTAATTAAGTAATGGCAGTAAACAACAATGCTAGGAAGAAGAACACCGCTTCTACCAAAGGTCAAGCTCTTGGCACTATCATTTCTGGTCCATCAAGCACTTTACAACAACCAAATGCTCAGAAAAGGATTATGTTCCGAAGACAAAACCCACCCTTCTAATCCTAAAGAATAAACTACTCATATTTACAAGTCAATAGGTCAAGTTTAATTATTTCCTGGTGTGCATCATGGGATGTTTTATTGATTATACCACAACAGAGCTCCTTCAAGAAGAGGAGGCATCATACTGTTTTTCCCCAGCCATAACCACCGCGTTTGAAAAAATACCACTTTTTAACAATCTGCTTAATTAACATACCAAACGTGTTTTAGAAAAATGGATTTTAACTTTCTTAATTACTTACTCTGTATTTTTCTCTAGAATACAAATATGTAGATTCTCTATCATTTAAAAGGTTTGCTGACATCAGTATATTTCACTAACCTGCCAATTTTGATCAAGGCTTCAGCATGATTTTAATTCCTAATTGTCTTGTAAAATTACACAATGAAGTGTTTAGAATAAACAGAAATTCAGCCCTGAAATCATTCACCAGGGAAGATTCTTTCTTCAGTAGTAACATCCACCACCATTAGTAACAGGCAACAAGAAAATATCATTAGCAAATATGTAAGCAAAGATGTACACGTGTTTGCATAACTGATAGAAGGTGGTAATGTACAACATTTGTCATAATTTATTTTAATTTTTTTTAACTAAAGACCATTAATCAACGTTAAAGTTCAAATATTTGCTTTATTGGTTTATTGTCACAGAATTAGAATCTTAACTAGTTCAGGCGAATACATTAGGAAAAATTAAAAAGAGCCAGAAGCAGAGTGTGTGTGCATCCAAGGGAAAGAGAGAGAGAAGAGGCACGGGGAGGAGCAAACAGCAGCGTAACAGTCCCAGAGTCACCTAAATCTGCTTTGAAGTGATGGTTAAAGTCTTTGTGGGAATTGTAGGTAATCAGCAGTTACTCTTTTTTTTTTTTTTTAAATAAATAATTTCAAGCATTGAATTAATTAATAACGAGCACAACAACAGTGAAAGAACAGCATGATTACGTTTTGGAGTCACCTTGCCATCTTCTGGTTAATAAATATTTACATTAGAAAAATTAACAGTACACTACTTACAAAGGTATGGAAACGCTTAAGAGATTAATTGATTTCAGTATCAAAACGTAAGAGGACGTTTGGAAATGGAAAAGGTTAAGTTGAACAAAGCTTTGGAAAAGGAGAAGACAAAATCCTGTTTGGAAAGAGAAGAGCAAGCTTTCGTGCAGAGCACTCTTCCGAAGGAGAAGGAAGAACTCTGTGACAACTATTCAGATAAGTCTTTATAGTCAGATGTTTAACATCACCCAAACCCAAAATATGCTCCCTTCTCAAAGAAGTTGTACATCTAATCCTGGAAGAGATAGGGCTATCTTTTCTTTCAGGACTAATCCATCCTTTGCTGTGAAGCCAAGAACACGTGGTATCGCGTGCGAGACCTGTCATTCCTTCACCTTTCAGCACGTGTTACCGAGCTCAACATTTCAAGAGCCCACTGCATTCCCATGGGACCATGACCATGGAAGTCACTTCCTGGGGTCAGGTTTGCTCCCTAGGGAGGTACAAGCCCGTTTCAGCTGGCCATCAGCCCCTCTGCTTACAAACCACGGCAGCAGCCTCTCCGACTCTAAACACATCCCTGAACGTTAAGTCCTCTTGATGTGACGAGGTACAGATGAAAAGTGTAAAAGCCTCATGAAGGTACAGCACGTTAGCTGTGCTTCATTGCTTTCAAGCAGAGAGTGGGAAAAATAATCCCATTAAGAATTTAAACTAATACAAATACTGAAAGTATGAGAAAACATGAAACCAATGTAAGTTAAACTCTACTTATAATACAGTGAAAACCTATGTCAAAGGACGTACTACCAAAGGTATAACCATTAAAGTTTTAAACGAACCAATTAAAATTTCACTTGATCTGTATACTTAATCACACATATTTTAACAGGATCTTGAATTTAACATCATTATTCTATAGCTTCCCACTGCCGGAAGCCCAGAAAAGTCAGTACTATAAACTACATTGCGCCTTTTTTATTTATAATTTTATTGTATGCTCCTGTCACTGAATATCCATCTACTACATCTGCATCGTTAATTTTCAGACACTCGCTCACTGTCTTGCAACACTGTCATAGGAAAAAAATGTCTTCCACATATCAAAGGCAGCTTTGTTTACCCTTGATTTATGGATGCCTCATTTGCAAGAAACCTTGTTTTCCTCCTGATTCACTGCTATTCATAATTAAAAATGCTTAAGCAATTGCATCATGTGAGACAGGAATGTAAGTTAAACTGGCACGATATCATATACCAACCACTAATGGGCGTTCAGGCCACGGGATGGGACTAGAGCTACCGAAATGTGAAAGCTCAGAGCTGCAAATGACACGGTTCTCAGGATCAGCTGTTTCCCTCGGTTCATCCGCCCCCTTTCCACCGCATGACTTGCTGCCTTTGGTATTTGAGACTACTACAGTTTTCAAACTCATACCCACTCCCCAAAATACTGGAAGGCGTTAAAACTTCTTTAAGGCACTGGAGCTGTTATAATAAACCTTACCTTTACAAAGCAAACTATTTAGAAAAACCTCCGACATAACCTATCTCGAACATAATAAAGTAGCTCTTTAAACTGAATGTATACAAACACAGCTTTCTAAACACAAATGTTTAACAAAGGTTAATATCCAGCTGTTAAGTGACCTGAGTATTGGTGCTGAAATACATCTGGAATTTCAAGACTGACAAATTTCAGGAATAGCAATCACATTTAACTTGAGAATTTCTTGACATCAACATGCTGAAGTTATTCACTACTGATGGTTTCTGATTATTTACTCAAAATACAGTACATCCTTTAAAGGTAAAAAACACAGCCTGTCCTGAGGAGCTTTCAGCCTACAAACAGATGGAGACCGAGACTGAATGCCTTATTATTTGTTTGAACTCTAATTAGCAGGCATCTTCAAATTCACAATATTCTGCTATGTCCTGAAACAGTATTTTCAGATACTTCATGCATCAAAGCCTTCAATGACGAGGCGTCAGGCACTTTTAAGATTTATTCTGTATTTTCCAGGAACTACAAAATCACAAAATTATCCTGGCTGTATAAGTTGGTATCAATAACGCAGAGTTACCTGCGATTGTTGATGAAGCCATCCGCAGCAACGCTTGGTACCGCGTTACACGTAGGGCTGGGCTAGGACGCCAATACACCGGTTTGTCAGTATAACAAACAAAGGGTTTGCAGTTTTTGCAGATATTTTGTTCTTATGAATATACTTGTCTCTCAAACTGCCTGTCAGGCTGCTTTTAGGAACATAAAAGATGAAGACAAATTGTACTTTTTGCCACTGCAAAGAGAACCCCGTGACCCCACGCATCAGTAACCTGGCTGGGTTTCTCCGGTGCAAAGACATTTTGCATGCAAGTGGCACAACGTGGCCTGGGAAAAGACAGGTTGCATAAGAAATGGACATGTTGTTCGTTTGGTTTTTTAACAGATGAAAATGGTTTGGGTTTTTTTTCCCCCCCACAAGTCAGGGCTTACCCTTCATTTGAAAAGCATTTCATTTTTCCTCTCCTCAGAGTGCCACTTGTGCAAAACAGCTGTTCCAGCAAACACCCGGGACATCTACTGCTGCTGCTCGGATCCAAGAGAAAATCCGTTCAGCTACCACTGAATGTACTAGAGAAAAATATTATGAGTGGCTGGGATAGCCATTAGTATTATGAAATCCCAATCTAAATACTCGAAAAGTGCAATTTTACACTTAAACTCCTTGTTGTTGGCTGGGAAGTAACAAAGAGGGGAAAACCTGCATAGCCGCATGACGGGCAGTAACGCAGCTGTGCTGGCTGCAGCTACGGAAGGCAGGATCTGCCCTTCTTACATCGCAGTCGTGGCAGATGAGTGTAATCAACACCAAAATCCTCACGGGAATAATTTGTTTTTCTGGGCATCTGCGTGGAGGTCTTAATTTCTCCAGATTTTTCTCAGATTGCCCATCATCTGAAAAACCTGGGCTGCTGGGGAGTCTCCCGGCTCCCTTTCTGGAGCGCACGAGGTGACAGCCAGCACGGTGCCGTCAGACACCCATGCAGCAGTTTGCAGCATTTCCCATCGCACTGCAAACTGCTGAGCGGCCCCAAATGCGTTCTAGTTGCGAAACAGAGTAAGGAGATGGGCAAAAAAGTTACACGAGTGCTGACCAAAAGTTTCAGCAACTGCAGGTGGCGGGGTTTTCAAGATACTGTGTGCTGTGCAAGTCCTGAGCATTTCAAAGTAACTTCATTATAAAAATATTAGAACACTTAACTCCATCAGAAAATGGTTTAAAGGAAACCTGAAACCACAAGATACATGGCTGAACGCAAAATACCGATTTCAATTAATGCTCAGTCATCAAAAAACATTTTTGCATTAGCTCTCAATGACAACATTTAGCAGGTTTATCTCTTAAGCTTGCTGAAAGTTTTAATTGGGAATGATTTTGGAGGCTGCATAACATGCCACGCAATTTGCAGGCTGCAAGCTCAAGCTGTCTGTACTAATTACTTTACACGCTGAACACGCTGCTGCTTTGAGGCAGCCTCTATCTTACCAACCACTTTCTGCGAAGCTGTGCAGCTATTCCAGGCCATGTGACTACACAGTCCGAATGAAGTTATATTTCGGATAGAAACAAACTGCACGCTACCCTGTGCTTCCAATTTTACATCTCTTGGACTTTTTTAGTTTAGCCAATTTAAAAAAAAAAAAAATTATTTCTGTGGTGCAACCAGCATCCCCTGCACTCTGTAACGCCCCTGCAGGGCAGCTGTTGGAAGAAACTACAAACAGAACAAAAGGAAATTACTGCGGGATGGGGAATGTGAATAAGATTATTTGGTCATTTAGTTGTGACAGGTCTGAATACAACCTTTCTTCATGTTGTACTCTTTTGGCCTTCTTAGAAGTTTGATCTGTGTCAAAAAAGATGCACCACGTGCTCTTAGTTTGCAACACCTTCCCAGCACTTACTCAACAGCAGTGCTTCCAGTACGAGGAACTGCACGTTGGGAGACCAGGACATGCAGCCTCTCACTGGTGCGTTGCTCCTTCTCATCCATGTTCCCTTCTTCTCCAAGTCTGCCAGAAGAGTTTCAATACGAACAACCATATCCATTAGATTTACAAAATGTATTTATTGGTAGCATTCCCAAGTTGTACCGCAGTGTTAGTTTACTTTCGGGCTGTCAGACAATGCTACAAGTTAGAGTCACCACTTACAGAAGTGCGCAGGGAACACAGCACCTCATCTAGAGCCACAGATGCACTGAACAACCACTGCTTCTCATCCAGCGGCAAGTAGAAAATCCAGCTGGTCTTGATAAGCACAGGGATGTAAGCCTAAAGCTGTCTTCTTGAAAGCCGAAAAATAGTCTACAACAGTTAGTTGCAAAGAGCTCTGAAGCCTGAAGCAAACACACATTGACGGCGTGTCATCCTCAGACCTCTGCAAACAGTAAGAGATTTAAATTACAATTGTTTCGGCCAGCACCACAATTCAGAACCTTATTGGCAACTGCAAGTTTGTAAAAAATTATGTTTATTGTCTGCCAGCAGTGGACTGGCACACACACGTGTACCTAGACCTTGGCAGCTGACGGAGGCAAAGCAATATTCCACACTAGAGCCATCGGGATTCCAATGGCAGGGACTGGCGTGGAGACAAGAAAGAAGAGGAAGAGCAGAGGCTACGGAGCACTGGGACAGAGCTTGGATACAGAAGGCACACGCTAAGCAGAAAGCGGTTATTTAAGAAAGTTAAATCTGGAAGGGAGGAGAGAAAATGTGGGAGAAAAATGCCAGTATAGCTTTTACCAGCAGAAGGTGGGAATGCAGGAGCTCTGAGCCGCTCATTCCCTCTCAGTGAACGGCACCAATTCACAAGAGTTTGCAGAAAACAACACTACAGGTTTTAGAAGTAAAACTCATCTGGTTTTAGATGATACATTTGAGGTATAAATGTATTTGAAAACAGAAGTTACATACATCAAAATTTAAAGATTTCTAAAATACAAGAAATGCAAGTTGTGCAAATTGCAAGTCTTTAATCCTGCATTCTTATTTACCAACATAGCCAGTCTGGCAAAACCACAGATTTTCTGTGCTTATGTTACTTAGTATAAAATAGACGGGAACACTGTTAACAGTCACAGGAAGTTTCAAAATATAATACTGTTATTCACAAATATTAACTTAATACAAAACAAGCTAAAATAATTTCAACCCAAGCCACTGTTCGTAATGCAAAACTGGAGTTCCTCTTTCATTATGACAATTTTCTTGATCCAGGCATTTGCGCCTTCTCCTTTTCCCCGAGGAGAGACAGAGAAATGGCTTATCGAGTCATTGACGCATCTACAACTCTTGTGACGAGATACCACAATACAACCATGAGTCCATTTTGGATAAAGTAAGCAGCTTTTGCCAAGAGCTGCACTACCTGAATAGGACAATGATTCCAGTCTTCTCCACTTGTGCTCGTGGATTTCTTGGAAGGGCTCACAAAAGAGAAGTGTTTGTTTTTAATAAGACTGTACCTTGAATATTTCAAGACTTTGTATTTTTCCCTTCGAGGTTCAATTCTCACAGCTGTAGGAGGCTGTCATCCACATAATTGGCTTCAAAAGTTCCCCCAGGCCCTTGATATATTTCCTATGGCTAATCTTGCTGTGAGTAATCTCCGTCAAATATCCTATTCACATGAATTATCTTGATCAACAAGCAAGGTTAACACAAAAACTCTTTAACTTGCTGACATGATTTTCCTTCCACAAAATCCGTCAAACCTGGTTTTTTGTTCCAGCCATCGCTTTCACGTTAGATGCAAATGCTTTTCCTACTGCCAAATCTATTGACAAATCCATTCTCCAGGCAGTAGGGTAATCAAGGTTATGCCATCTTTGTACCTGATATTACTGATTGATCTGCTTCTTGCCTTAAAAATCTTACAGCGCTTTTCTCATCATGATCATCAGTGTCACAATATTGACTAGATTTTTCGTACCTGGATGCAAGTATTACTCCTCCAATTTTTAAGCCAATTTCTGAGTTACAGCCCATATACAAATTTATCCAGGTTGAACAAAAAGCCCGTCTCAAGCACCGCGAGGCACAGCTTACACCATTACTCATTCAAATACTTATAGAAAGTCAATACAGCAGTAACTGCCCACCTTCTTATGCTTCCGTGGGCCTATGCCTCTTTCAGGTTTGAATCTACAGAGTATTTTATTTCAAAAAGATCCGCAGAAGAAAGTTAAGGTTTCCCTGAAGCTCTGTTGACTCTGAAACTACAGAATGGTAGATAGTGGATGAAACAAGGAATGCAAAAGAAGGAGAACACCTTAACCGGGTTAAGTTTATGGTTGTCCACTAAGTCTCCTCCTATCTGTCACGGTAATCATGGGGCAGATGACAGAAAAAGGACAAGTATTGCGAGGAGGTACCAGGCAAATCATCATCACCTCCCAGTCTTATTTATGGAGACTGAAAGTATCTCACTAACAATCAATTCTAACAGCAGTTTCTCATGTAATTATTAAACCAAAGTTGCTAGGCAGTTAGTTTGCAACACAATCCTGAATTTTGAAGAATGATTGCCAAATAAAACAGATTAAAAACAATAACTTTACAAGAAAAGAGGGCCTTAAAAGCCCCTATTGCCCAGGAAACCAGCTTCCTCTAACCGAAAAACACCAATATCCTGCTTCTCACATTTTATAAAACACTGTTTCAGTATTCCCGGCAAAGAACCCTAAAGGCCTTTAAATATGAAGTGTTTGTCAAATGCTCCAGAGGACAAACATAAAATTGAAATTACCATGTCAACATTACAAAGGGATCACTGAAGAGTGGGGGATGTTATGAAGTTTACCCAAGGATTGAGTTTCAAACTAGAATCCACTCGCTAACTATTATCCGTTTTACAAAATGCCTCCGTCTACCCAGTTCTTCCAGAATGACAATTATTCAAGCCTGGCTCTTGACCTTTTCAAAGCGCTAGGAGGTCTCCAGGTCAAAGCCTAAATTCTCATCCTTGGTAGTTATCACCCTCCTCACATTATAGATTTTATTTTGGTCCTCATGCATTTTCCCCCAGGACATCTCAAAGCCATCATCAGTCTCCTGCACCACTTCTGTGCAGATGACACCTGCCTCCAACCTCGCTCACCTCTGCTCATGTGTTGACACATTTACACCAAATTCAACAAATCAGACAGCTCAGCTTTATCTGCTGCTGGTGTCCGAGCAGCAGTAAGCCTGCCAAAAACCTAACTGGCAGGAAAGATGTCTCCATTCCCTTCAGCAATCTCGGAACACTTCAAGCTTGGTTTTCTTTTAATTCCCTATACTTGCCCACCACTTTCCTGTTGCGGAAATAAAAAAGGCACAGATAAACCAGTATCCCAAACAATGTACGCTTCCATAAAGTTTATTTCACTAATATCATACAGCTATAGGATGATATGCTCATTAGGCATAGAGAGCAAGGCATCAAGTTCTTCATCAGATAAAGATGAATTTTGAATGGACAAATGCCCTTCATATCCTCTTGTAAACTCATACAATTTTTTTCCTAGTACAGTAAATAATATTTCCAAAGGGCACTAGGCATTATTTTCTAAAAATCAAAGCACAGGGCAACACCAAACTGCAGCAAGAAATTTTCTAAACAAACAAAAAAAAACACCAAAAAAATCTCCAACCAACAATCAGTTCAGGTAATTATCTTTAGTATGTTATCAACGTTGACGAGGAAGTTTTCAACAATTAAAAAAAAAAATGTACTTCAAAAATTATTTACCCCTAATGGTATACTGTGGGTTATTTCCACTTTTACAGCTTTAGCGAAAGTAAAAAAAACAAAACCAAACAACTTTTTTTTGTTTCTTATCAAAAAGAATAGGTCTGTGATACCTGAGGCAATGAGAATGAAGGCAATGTTGCGTTTCCTTACAGATATGTATTTAAGTCTCCTTTCAGCATGACTCACATAATCAGGAACTTGGTTGGGGACAAGGAATAATGCATAACAATAAATATGACTTTAAATGTAATTAAAATGATGCTAATTACGATTATAAAAGAATACTACTAAATTATCCACATGAAAAAAGAAAAAAAAAGAAATCTGTAAATGACTGGTGACTGTGCAGCTCTCTCAACCCAAGCGTTGTATGAGGTATTCAGACCAGGGAAGGTAACAAGTTTATCCCGCTGTTATAGGGCACTTAAAAAAAAAAAAAGTAAATTAAAAAAAAATTATGAAGAAAGCATTACATTTTAAATTATAAACTGAAGTTGGACAATGCATGTATTTCATGTGAATGAAAGGGAAAGCAAACCATGCTCTTCCTTTCCCTGCTCTCCTGCCCAAGCGACGATTCTCCTTCCCCACCCGTGTGCATGGCCCCAGCGTCCCAGGCAGCAAGCAAGGGGGAGGAGGAGTTTACAGGTGGCCCCCCAGAGTCAAAAGCATTGGGGCAAACAAAAAGGTTCAAAGATTTTCAGCATCCTTTTGCACTCCTTAACTCGTTAACAAAAGTTTTACTTTATCTAACTGTATGTCTGTGCATTTCCCCTTCAAAACTTTAGCACAAAGCTCCTCCAACATTTGAATTTTTCATTTTTTCCGCCCACTGCAATGAAGACGCAGACAGGGAACAACCTGGCTATCCAGTAGAGGAGTGCATTCTCTTCCTTTTCACGTGCTCTCACTACGTAAGGGGATAACACACCCAGGAACCACACCACGGATACTGTAACCTGCCAGCACTTTCACCTAATAGAACTCTGTCACCCTTTCACCACCTAGCAGCTATTTTTCCTTATTATCCATAATAAAACTAGCTGTAATCTTGTGAACTAGCAACAACAGATCTGTTTGGCCTTTTTTTTTTTTTTAAAAAAAAAAAAGCACATCATGAAGGTTTTTTGTGGTTCAAGTTTAGCAAAATAATTTTATCTAGGTTCTATGCAAATATCAACTTGCCATGTCCTCGCTTCCGGCACTGTTGAACTTCAATCACTCAAGAAACATTAGGAGTTTAACATCCAGCCTGTAGCTAACCAAGAACAGAGTTGAAAAATTCAGTCCTACATGTTCTTATTAGCACTTACCATGAAATTCAAGTATGTGGAAATATATTTCAGCTGGAGTTGACATTTTTAAGCCTATCAGCTCATGGTGAACTCATGCTGAGTAAAGCCCTGCCAATTAAGCTGAGTTTCATAGACACCTCGGTCTAGGTGCATTTGTGAATGCCATTAAGTTGGTATCCACTCTTTATTAATCTCACTGCGCTGTGTTACGGGTAGAAGGGAAGCAGTCCCACTCCATCCCAGCAGCGACAGGAAGGGAGACCACGCCGGAGAGCACCAAGGCAGTGCTCGCTGCAGGAGGGAGCCCGTGCCCCCCGCTGCCCATGGGAGACAGAGCCCGTCATGGAACCACCACACAGGGAAAAGCCTTTATTTCATTTGATAAGAGGCAGCAGCACTTTCATTAATCTCATCAAAACCTATCCAAACTGGGTATGAAGGCAAGTCTAAATTTGTATTTTATTTTTTTTTAAACCACTCCTCCCTAGCCTAGAAGTGCAGCTTGAATACAAGTAAGTAGCATGCAGCTTCAAGATATAGCGAAGTAAAATTTCTGAGTGATGTACAAGGTCAAGGAGAGTATTAGAGTGCAGCAAGGTCCAGCTCAAGTCAAATACTATGCTTCAGTGAAAGCTTGTCACAACGTTCACTGTGCTTCAGCTACGAGATGCCGTCAGACTCCTGTCATATGCTCTCTGTAACCCATGCTGCTGGCCTCTGTTCTCTTGCTTCGCATAAAAATCATACATGCCATTAAATACACCCTCCAACCAAATGGCAGAAGCTGCGTGATGTACAGTCATGTTTTCTGAGACAGGGGACTCTACACAGAGCGGTTACACAACAGGAATTACTCAAAGAGCCCACAAGTTAACAAGCTAACTACAAATTCTCTTACAAACTTTAAAAGCCAAAACAAGATTTAAAAACCGTCAAGTGCAGTATTTCACACAGAAATTTCAACACACAGGAAAAGTGAAAGGGAATTTAAAATTAAATTAGCAGAACATTTCTTCCACTATCAAACTTTAACAAACAAAATAACAAAAAAGTGATTTTAAAATTGTGAAAAAGTTACAGTAGCAGCAACATATAAGAAAGCATTTATTAAAAAAAAAAAAAATAAGAGATCTTGCCTTACCTTAAATAACAATAACAACAACTTTACATACCTGCAAGGTGGTAAAAACATGGAATCCTTCATGAGCACAGATCCAGAAAGCAGTATATACCAGCATCTTGCAATAGTTTCTGAGCTGTAAGAAGAGAAATCATCGATATCTGCTTCCTTCTCACAGAAACTCAAAAATATATTATCCAAAATGTTACTGTAGTAAAATAATGATCTACCACCCTACCAATTTGGTATGTGGACTGGAAACCTAAGAACTTTATTTGAATGCTACCAAGAAATAACTAACTTTTTAAAACGTATACATCCCAAATGTTTCTTATACCTTACAATTCGACATTTAAGTCAACTTAAAAGTTTATTTAATTGAAATGAAATTATTAGTTTTCAGTGAAAACATTTCAGTCCAGTGAAAGCATACATAAAGCTACAAATACAGGAAAATTTTTATTCCACGCTAAAGTTGATTAGCAACTCGGCACAGACAGTAATATTACACAGAGCTGTGAAGTGCTACGGCCAAAAACAAGACTCATACATCTGACTCCCGCTTTACATTCCCCCCTCACTGCACTTGCAGTATTGTCTCCTATTGTGCCACTCGACCCCAGGCGGATGGACAGGGGACCTGCCAACGTTTCAACCTACAGTCCGTAGGTCTGCACAGAAGCGACTGCGTTTTGCTGCAGCAGATTTTGCCTCCGCCTAGAGCACTGCATCCACATTTCCCAGCTACAGCCAAACATCACCTTCCTCTTCCAGCACGCAACCCCGCACATACACATCGACCTGGTACTGGAGCAGTTCCGTGTCACACACAGCCACCACACGAACTCGTAGGTGGCATCTCGTTGATTTAGACGCCTGTGTACTGGAAGGTGTGCCTTACACAGCAAGTTAGTATTAGCTGTGAGAGGATAAACACACCGGAACCAACGCTAAAATATCAGAAAAAAAAAAAAAAAAAGTGTATTTGCCTCCCAGCAGGAACCTAAGCAGAACTCTGAGCTAAAATACTAATTCTAGCAATTTAAAGTAAGAGAAGAGCTTACTTAAGTGTTTTGAGCTCCATCACTCCTCACGACAACGGGACGCTCCTACGAAGCAACTGGTTTCCTGACAATGCAGTCAGGGCCAGCTCCAGGGGAAGAGTGCCACCTACTGAGTCGTCACCACCGCTCCCAGGAACGGCTGAGGTGACACTACCTGCTTTTTCATTGATGCTGCGAGTGCACAGGCACACGTCTGCTGTCCATGGGAGCCCTGCTGTTAATTCGTAGGCACTTCTCAAACGTCAACACCGTACTAGTGTTACAACCACCTCCTGTCACAGCTTTTAACCAATCTGGCCAAGCTTAAACGTTGTAAAGTCTTACATTTGCAATTGCTGAAAAAGCAAGCAATATATTACGGCATGCAAAACAGTGGTTCTGTTTACCCTTCTACTGAAGAACTCCAACAAGCGATATGTACTTACCAGAAGAGAACTTGGTTGCCCTTGTACCTCTCATAGCGGGCACTTGATGACATTATTCTGAGGGAGGAGGAGACGTTTAATTTCAATTTTAATCCCCGAAGACCATAAGCCATTAATCACCACATTTCAGTAGATCTGCTTTAAGGCTCTAAGACCTCAAATTCGACTATTTTTTTGTTCTAAACAAAGGATGTGCTTAACCATAAAATTCAAATTATTACAGTGTTCTTCATTATCCAAGTAGATAATATACAGCATGTTCTCTAAGTGTTTAAATCACTCCCACACACTGGAATTACCCATAGCAACAGAACTGAAGGAACTAAAATACTTCCAACGCACTTTTTGTGCTTTGTTGGCCTTGCATTTTATGTATTCTGAGATCATCCGAATGTCTGAAGCATTAAAAAGCTTTTGTAATCTAGAGTTACCATAGGGCACTGTCTACACAGCCCTTTGCAGACAAATGGGAGTAAGCTCTGCCTTCATTCTTAGCAAAGCTAATTAGTTTAGATTCCATGCCACGTATTAACTCGGCAATGGACTTGGCCAATGCTCTGCCACCTCGAAGTGCGGGCAGACAAAAGCTTTGCTCATCTCCACAGAAATACAGTCATAGATACCAGCTGTGCTATGCAACACTAGTCTGCTCCATAGTACTTTACCTTAGCTGATGTTCCCTGAAGTGTGAGAGTATGTCCAGTCCATGAAGGAAAGAATAGATAGTATTTAAGTCCTAAAGAGAGAAAAAAAAAAAAAAAAAGACATGAGCAACTTCATTCACAGTATCTAATCACTTCAGCATTACCTTCGCAGACTTTGCAATCAGTTACACAGACTCACAAGAGACAATTCTAGAGACAAAGCCCAAATTATTAGATAGGTCAGGACACATGCAGACTTGAAGAACCCTGTCTGCACTTAAGCTGTGGAAGTGAAAAGAGTGAAGTCCAACTGATGCATAAACACTTACCTGAAAAAGATTTATTAAATGTATCTCTGAAAATATGATTTCCATGAATGGATACAGCAGCAAGCAACATGTGGAATAAGCCAATTAGGACAGTCCTATTCATCCAAGGTCAGAAATTATTGAAACCTTGTAACACCTCTTTAGAGAGGGAATTTTGCAAAATTAATTTGCTAATAACAAAAAACCCTAGAGAAAACCTAAACCACATAGACTAGCCACTATATATGGTGCAGAGAACCACAGTACCTTTTCATGGTAAAAGTGTTAAGTGTAGAGAAAAAGCTATTTCATGTCTGCCTCAGATCTAGCTGGTAGCCCTACCACAAACTCTACTCCGTCCTGCTGCCTCTCTCACTCAGTCCAGTCCTTGACTGGAGGGTAACGTTAGAAGTTACTCTAAAATATTCTTTGGGAAAGATGAAGACAATGAAGTTTTAGATTTGTCTCCCACCTCGTGCTACTAAGACTCAGCATCACATCAGCGCCATCCATGAGCAACCACAGAAGCAAACAACCTTTTTTGAAGCAATGATACTAAAACATGAAGATTCTTTCACTTTAAAAATTGGACTTTACATAGAGGCTGTCATTAGGAGACACAGCTGTTTAAACTTGTCACTACACAGGATCCTCTTCAGTCACAAAAATATCTGTGCTGATGGTGCAGACCACATGCTAGGGAAAAGCTCACTAGGGCTATTCATCATTTCATTTACTACCCTGAACAGGTGGGCTGTTAGCATTAAATACAGGCACAACAAAATCATTATATACCACACAGCAGTCTCTCCAGCTTGGCCTTGGAAAATATGTTCTGAATTTTCAAGTGTTGCATTTATACAGTGTTTACAAAAGATAAATCAATATGAACGCTAGGCTCAGAATTTACAATGGATTTACTTTAGAAAAGTTCTTTGGCTTAATAGTCAACGTTTAGAAATATAACGGATATAGACTGTTATACCAAATGAAAGGTCATATGTAATTGCAGGCCGTGTAAAACCAATAAAAATCTGATTTTTATTTTTTTAAATGTCATTACCAAAACCCATGAAAATTAAACGGAAGGCCTGACTGCTTAGCACATGTACTTATAAAGCACCCATTTCACACAGTCCAATCTCATTTTAATCCTCCAACTGCGAATTGCCACAAACTTGATTTTCTTAGTGAAACACCCAAGACTCCAAACACACCACTTGCTTGTGGTGATCAAGCCTGAACACCTGTAAGAACCAGCTACCTGGCAGCCAAAGGGTCACTGGAGGTACCATACGAGCTCCGGTGTCGGGCTCTCCCCCTTGCTGAGCAGGGAACTGTCTTGATTTCCCCACCAGAAAACATTAGACACAGGAATGTGGCAACAATATCCTCCGACTGTGTAGCATCTTAGTAGTTAATAGTACTTAAAGAATTTTAACAACTGAAACAAAACCCCTGTGCTCCATTCTTCTTCCTTGTCCACCGGGAGGTCCGCCAGGACGGGCAGGTAGAAGGAAAGAAGAGGAGTGGATGCTCTCGACTCCCGTTGAAGCTGAGCTCCCAGGCAGCTGGGGGGGGCATTAGTATTTCGTGTTACAATTAAACAAGGAAAGCTAAATTTTCTCGCTCTTCCTAACTCGTTGCTTCTACACTCACTTTCATACATTTCCTGCATTTTTCCAACATTTCCTACATATTTTTCTATATAATTTAGTGGAGACTAAGATACAACAGAATGTCTTAAAAATATGTTTTAGATTAGCCGTTCTATTGTCACGAGTTACAGAAAATTGTAAGCAGAATTGTAAACATATTCATGTTTAATGGGAAAGTTTTGAGTTGCGCATATGAAAAACGACCACATCCTTACTTGAGAATTACTCTGTACAACTCCAGAGAGCACAGCCCCAGAGCAGGTTAATTCAGCATGGGCTGTCTCCTGCACTCCCCTTGCAGCCAGAGCTTATTTAGGAACTTGATTAATAAACAGTTGGTAAATCAAAGAGATAAACATTTGCTTAAAGGGATTCACGCCTGGAAAGCATCTCTCAGCTCAGACTCGGGCTGTTGAGACGTGTGGCGGCAGAGAGAAGAGCTGAGCCACAGCACAGGGAAGGGAAGGCTTCCTATTCCCTCATCACAGCAGAAGGCATTTGACTTAGGCTGTGCAGTATTACCGCTTTAATGTTGATAAACGAAATAAGAAACATCCCACTGTTCACTACCCAGCCAGGTGACACTTCAACAGGCTAAAGATCTTAGCTACTCATGCAACAGTTTCTATAGGCGTTTTTAAATCAGGATCTGTAACACTCTCCCTAAAAATAACTGACTTTCAAAGCAATCACCTCTCCTAATTAAGCAGAGCAGGTGATTTTCTCGGGTGCCACTGAGCACAAGAGGTAACTCGGTGATCGCGTCTCCCGGAAAGATCTACGGGCTGCCTCTCTCCTCCAGTGTGCCGGATGTACTGATCCAATGTGGTTTACAGGTCTTACTGAAATAATGCTTTTTTTTTTTTTTACAGATTCTTTACAGCCAGCCAGGTGAAATTCCTCCCCTCCCTCACATGCCACTTCAAAGCCTAACAAGGCAGGTTATGTGCAGCAAATCTAGCCCAGCTTTTCCTAATAACAGGAAAATTTCACATCAATCATACGTTATGAAGTTTCTTCCATTACTCCCATCTCGTTTAAGAATAAATGCTCATAATAGCACTGAAATTATGTTTGAGAGACTACATTTAGAGTCTCATTTTATATTTTTGCAAGCAAGGAACATCATTTTCATCCCCGCACAGCTGGGGGCAGCGAGCAGCTGATGAGGGGTAGGTGCTGTGGCCACGCCAGGGCCAGCCTGGCTGCACCGCGCACCCAAAAAATCCCCCATCAGAGATGAAAGCGGTCATTTCTCCAATTCAAGCTTTATAAAACTGAAAAAAGGATTAGAAGCTGTTATTTTTTAAAATGGATTTACGTTGCCACACCAGTTATAAACAGCAGACAAACACATAACCACGGTACAAAGGGTAGAGATAATTTTCACAGATATCCGCTATGAAAAGAAAGGGCTATAAAAAGGATGATGCCAAAGGGCAACAATCAGTGCTACAACAGCGGAACATAAAGTATTTGCTGGAAAGTCACAGACCCTTTAAATACCCTTCCCTATAATCTCTTTACATACTTCTTTCTGCCAAAACTCAACCAAAACACCATTATTGATGAAAAACTATTTCTCCACATGCTCTAAATTAAGGACCAAGGTCAAAATTATTTTATTTTGTAATCTTTATCTTCAGAGCTTTTAATCAGCTGAAAATAATACCTGAAACTAAAGCACAGTATCTACCTTCAAATGGTATGCCCACACATATTCTTCGATCTTTGACAGAAAACCACCTTGCCTAGGTTATTTAAGGAGAAATTAACTCACATTTTCTATCCAACTAGCTAAAAATGCAGCTCCGGTGAGCCAAGGGAAGGAGGGGAACTAGGCAAAGAGTGGAGAGAAGCAGGCAGGAGTTGTTCATCTTGCTGGGAAGGAGGTTTTTAGATACAGAGAACCGAAACATGAACACTGTGACTACAGTGACCCTGCACAAAGCTGCTCGGGATGGCTTATTTTCTTTGCCTCCAGTTCTCCCAGCACCAAGTTCATGAGTGGAAGTGTTCTCAGCTGCTATCTCTGTTTAAAAAGCAGAGGACATCTGTCTCTTCGTATTCTTCACATGAAAGAATATACTGCATAAAATAGTGCAGAAATCAAGGGACCGCTCTGCGGATGGCACTGTTATCACCAAACCCGGCCACAAGGCAAGCGTGGCCCAGTACCGATACACCAGCGGCCCCAGTTTCATTCAGCAGCAGCTTTTATCACCCCCGACAGACACATCCTTCCGACACAAAGCTTAACCAGCTGCTAAACCAAAGGCAGTGTAAAAACATGGAGATTTTACTAACAATATAGTGTTAGATAAATCAGGCTTCTTTTATGGTAACATCCTCTTCCCAACACCCTCTGAAGTGAGCCACTTGAATAACTACACCACTTCTCGTTTTCCCTGCCAGACGCTAACTCCCGTAATTACCACAAGATGCCACAACGGTAGAATAAGGAAAAAATAGAAGAAGCGCCTGTAGCATCAACTGAAAACTCATCACTTGAAAGCAAACCAGGTAACTACTACCATCACCCATTTACCCCAAAACACCTTTATTTGAAAATAATTTGCTACTTCTGATTTTCATAAGGATGATAAAATATTAATTTATTAGACATCAATATGTAACTTTTAAAAACAAATAAATAAAGTCAGCCAAAAAAGTCATCATGAGAATATAATCAAACCTCAAAATTGCTGGAGAAGCAGTGATCATCCTTAGGGTCGTTATCAGCATCATTTTTAAAAGACAGCCAAAGATCTGGATGCTTCCAGACAAGCACAACAGCGCAGCAGCACCGAGCGCTGCCGGAAGCAATCCTCTCCCCTACGGCCATCTCCACTTCAGCAGCGTGCCAAGCAATACAGCGGCCTGCGTACCCTCTTATTAATCCGGGAAACCTGTTGAAGCATAGATTACTAGTATCCTAAGGCTCAAGTGATTTACACAGCTGTCTTTGAGGTTTATTTCAGTTAACTTTTAACAATTTCATGTCCCTGCCTCTCTGTCACCTGAGCTGATGAGCAAAGTTTGTGAGTTTGTACAATTTCTTTCTGCTTCGCTCTTTTCTCTCCCAACCATTCACTTTTAATCCAGGGAGCAACTTTTCAAAGCTTGGAATTAAGGATCCAGTGGAATGATGGTGGTCTGGAGTACAGAGTTCTGAACATCAAGTTTTCCAAGCAACCAACCAACAACAATAAATCCAGCCCGTACAACTGTAATTCACAGGAACCGCATTCATATGCTGTAAGTTCGCAATAAGGTCCAAGACAAATTCCCCTGCAGTGTTAAAAGTGGGCAAAAGCAGCGTGATGCTCTGCAACGAAGATGAAATGATTGCATCAAGAACAACTTTGCTTTTGATAAACATAAAACAAAAACCTGACATGATGTGACCCCAGCCAGGTGCTCCAGTAGCACATGATTATATTAAAACACTAAGCAGGAAATCTGTTCTATTTCTAAGGAAAATAGAGTAAACTGTTCTGAAATTACCTCATCGTTGCAAATTCTGATAAATATCACATAGAGCCATCCTCAGCACTGCACTGAGGTGTCAGGGAAGCTGAGGAAACCACAAATCCCTGCAGACTCCCTCTAGCACTGCCCAGTACGTTACGTGCTTCGAGTGGTATGAGAGGGGAGAGGCAGCGCAGTCCCCAAAGAGCTGTGCCCAGCCACGGCCGCGCTGCGCTGACCGTGGGACGGCCTGTCGCTGCACCGGGCCGGGACTTCATGGTCCAGTAGACTCCTTCCAGCTCCTGGATCCCAACGGGCTTGAACATCGTAGACGCCCTAGATCCACGCTGAACCTTAAATGAGGGGTCTTGAAGAACACAGACTAGCAGGTACAATTCAGTCAGTCCAGAGTTGTGCACAGGGAATGAGGAAAGAGCAGAAACTTGCACAGCAGTACCAGCACTTCAAAGCCGCATGTAAGAAACAGCTGTGTCAGCAAGTTCCAGACAGATTGCTCTCACATGCAAACCTGTCCCAAAGAGCTACGCAAAACCTGTCTCTCAATTCCACCCCAAACACATTTAATTCCTGTTGCAAGAACATATGCTTGGCTCACTGGAGGCTCCCCACACCCAGCCCACGCGGGCTGCCAAGCCACCCAGGATGCCCTGGTTCACGCAAAAGAACCTGCTTCTTACGGAAGCGCGAAGGATGGCCGATGGGATTTTTTCATTCGTGCTTTTTCCAAAGTAAGACAAGACAGCTGCCAGGACGCATATTTTATATGCGTCAGAGCACACAAAAAAATTAGTATTTTCTAAAGACCTGTTACAGATTCAGCTGTATAATATTATAAGGTCATATATAATATAATCTATAAGATGATATACTTTAAAGGAAACAGGAGCACATTTCTGCCTTTGAAACAACAGTTAAGCCATACGGTAACAGCTTCCCAAATTCCACTGACGTTCAAGAGAACCCCCAGGTACAAAACCTTGCAGGGAAGGAAGCTGCACGGTCGAAAGCTGCCACAACGTCCCTATCTGTTTGAGCGAGCTGCTGCTTCCTCTTCAGTGCCCTGACCAGAAAGCGCCAAGTGGGAAACAAGGCTGGAAACAAACTTCAGCAGAATCAAGCACTCCCTTGGTATCAGCACAAGGACTTTAACACGCTCTTGGACAGCGGCTGAATTTCTCTGTATTACATTTGTTATTTAAAGTGCCTAGATTTCAGTAAAGCAAACAGGAGTAATTCCTGGAGCACGGAGAGCAGGTTGTGTAAGCTGTAACTGGGAAGCTTTCCTCCAGCCCGCTGCCATTACTTGTTTCACAGTGATTCAGCAGGCTCCTTATACGGAGTGAATACATCTTTTATTAGGAATCCTGTCAGGCTCAATAAAGACTTTGTCACTCTTAAGGGGGTGTAGCAGAAGAGAGGAAATGTTACTCAGCACGGTTTATGGTTTTCATTGCTTCCCTTCCTGTTACTTCATCGAAGGCTGGAATCCGCGTTGCTTCCTTTATTCCCTGTTTAAGGCCAATTGTAAAAATAGTACTCCCAAATTCTTTCCCGATAATGTAATACCAGAAATAAAAATACAGAAACATGCTTAAGTTCTCTGATCCACGCTTTACATAACCAGATATCTATACAGCAAATTCACCAACCTTAGTGGCGCTGGTTCAAGAAGCCCAACCTACGCACTCAGAGCCAGATGACACACATCGCCACCTACCCCCGAAATCTGCGGGAGAAGCAGTCAACTACGCTTAAACGCGCGTAGCAGAGCGTATGGTCCCTTGACTAAAAGTAAGGTGATGAGATGAACCAGAAAGCAACTCCTCCATCTTAATTATTTACTTGCCCTGTTCAAGTGGCATAAACGTTTAATTTTTATTAAAGTGCAGGTGGTGCAAAAGAACGTAAGCACAGGACTCCTCACTCGCAGCTGGACAGCATTCTTAGAGTAACAATGCCCTTCAAAGTATCCTCTGATTTAGCTGGAGGCCTTTAAAAAAAAAAAAAACAACACACCACCAAGATTTAAATACAAGCATTGAGGCACTATTAGGGAGGAGAATGGATGGATTAGTCAGATGAATGAAAATGTTCTCAGAAGACTTTAACAAAGTATCTTGCAGACAATGACATAGTTTAAGTAGCACTCATAAGGAAGGAAGCGTCATCATGCCGTATAAGAAATACCACCAATGCAAAAAGCCTAATTAAAGTACTTATAATAAAACACACTAGCAGCAAACTCCTGCATGATCTTAAATCACTACCTGAGACTGCACCCAATAACATTTGTATAAAATAAACTGGTTCAGCCACTTCAGAGCCACATGCCATTATTCAGGAAAAAATAGCATATATTCCCTAAAGAAGTTTTCTGGCTATGGTAACAGGTGACGGTTCTCTGGCCTCAATTGCCCGTCCACTCACTACAGGCATTTTGAACAATACTGAGTTTTCCTAGGACCTTGCTAAAAATCGTAATTCATTTATGATTTTATAACACAGGATCACTACAGTTGATATGTTGAACAGCTTCAAATGACCAAGAACTTAATTTCTTAGAATTACAGTCTTCCTTGTGTCCACAGCCTCCTGGTGCATACGACCATCAGATAGCTATGGACCATATTACGACCACGATACAGGACTCCTGCCTAAACTCTAAACTTTACATTTACCTGTATAGGTCACAGATACTGCTTTTTCCAAATGAGGAAATGTCAGTCTAGTTATTATGGTATCTTTATACAAGAGAAAAGAGATAAAAAGGGACTTCATTTCACTCTTTTGTAAATCCAGGAAGAAATTACAATTGACAGCATCAGTTAATAACAATATAGCCACAAATAGGAAACTAAAATCTGGCTTCTGCTTTTGCAGACTGTCAGAAGTAACATTTGCACACTGGGATTCTTATTTTATTTTTTTTTTCCTGCAACAGTCGCAAGTCTGTCAATGGGGCTAATACAGTTTCCTTACATAGTATTTCCTTATAACATACACACAAGGCTACAGTCTTAAGAATTACCTTCCACTCCTAGGAAGAGAAGTATCCTCAGTAAAATTTGAAAAAGCCAGATCTTGTTTAAGAACGGAGTCCCTAGAGCCACTATTACAGTTTATTTAAGTACCTCCATTCAGCAGAATACTTCTGAAAATAATAAATAAATAAAAAAGCAAAGTATTTCTACATGAAAATAAAACAAAAAGTTTCTCTACTCACCAATAGCTCCCCACACCCAATACAGATAAACACCTTCCACCTAAGAACCCTGGACTATGTTGATATAAGACTTCAGTAGAAAGAAAAACATTTAAAGGAACGAGGGAGGGGAAATTTTATATTATTTTTACTGCTGTTTCATCACACCGTGTCAGCATTTCTGGAACCCTGACTTTGCCAGAGAAAAAGCTTCCTTTGGAAAAGCTGATTTTGCAGAGTGAAATACCAAGGGCCCTGAACTGGAGACAGGAACATCAAATGCCAATGCTTCAAAGTGAGCAGCTTAAGGAGAGTTTTGAATATCTGAAGCACAATTCAGCCCTTATCACAGTTCAGAAAAGCACACCTATGAAGAAGTATCCTCAAGTGAAATGCTACTGTAAAGTTCCCAGACACTCATTACTTAGTTTCAAAATAACTTTCAGATTTATATGCTGATAATAGAAAACCAAAAGCAAGCTGCCTTGAAAACATTGAGCTCCTAGAGTTCAATAGGATGGGAAGCTCAGAATACCCAAAATTAATCTCAATGCTCACATCTATCAAAGAGCAGGATTTTATACCAAACGTTTTTCAGTAAGAGAGCAAAGACCATAAAAGCAGCCTCCTTATCCAGGTTATTGAAAAGTCACCCAAAATCAACAAGCAAAACGGGCAATTTCAGGCTTCTAGTTGAATCAACGCTTTGCTAGTCAAGCAGCTGACTACTTGTGAAGATTAACAATCTCCCTTCCAGAGGACAAGTATCCATCAAATACCAGTATTTCAGTTAAACCTTTTTGTCCTAACTCCAAAAACATCAGCTTGCCTGATTCACAAAGAAACTCCCTGCTCTTTTAAGAGACGCAGGCAAGAAAGTACCAACATCTGAAATTTCCTTTTAAGAAAAAAAAAAACAAAAAAAAAAAAACAGAAATCATGGTAGGAAAGGTCAGAACACTGAAACACTAAGGAAAATGGTAGATTCTTATTAAATAAGAAATTTGGTTCAGAAACCTGGGGATGAGGAGACAGGAGGTGGAGGATGAAATCCAAAGGTCAATTCTATGCTTATCAGTGATGACAAATTGGGAGTATGTCTGTACGCAACTTAATCTTGTTGAACGCCTGAGTTTGTTACCTATTTATGACTTTCCTCTTATTGCAGAGAATGGTCTAGTTTTTGTTCTCTTTCCTCTCTCTCGGACTAGAGCTCCACACTACTAATGGAGACTCAAAGTACTTTTTTTACTGATATGTCATCCTTCGTCAACTCTACCCAAGCTGCTATTCTAAAAGATCAGCTCCAGGCTAGGAGCTGCAGGAAGGCAGAGAGGCAACGCTGTCTACCCAAACACAAACCGGTCCCACGGACATGGCAAGGAAGAATGAGCTACATACAAGAAGACAGGTAGATAAACAGGCGGGCGGACAGACAGCTAATAATAATACATACAAAGGCAAGAGGATGTGCTGGTCTGAAAACCATCACTGCCTGCTTCAACCCCCCAAATAAAGCACTAAGCAACTGCTGTTTCACATTTAACATACAAACTGACTACCCCGTAAGGATTTTCCTCACTGCTTTTCATCATGCTTTGCCCAATGTACCTTTGGAGCCAGCAATTGTTACTATCAGGGTCCCATAACTACAGCTCCTGTTCAACAGGTATCTCAAGCAGAGAAAGACTAACAGGCAGAATTAACACTTTACTGTAGTTTGTTTCCACCGTATTAATCATCAGATTTTTTTTTTAATACAAATGGATAATAATATTGGTATTTTTATAATGGCACATTTATGATTTTGCAGTATACAATTTCGTATTTTTTTCTGAATTCAAGCAGGCAAAGATCATGTCTGTCAGGAAATTAAGTCTTGCTTAACAAATAATAGTGAAGGTAAAATGAGATCTCTTATCAATGTTGTAACTTAAGTCACCCACTCAGTATCTAGGTAATGGAGAGGAATACAGCTCCACAAACTGTCTCAAAACGTTTTGGTGCATCAGCAAAATATTACAGTCCCCACACCGCTTCCAACTAAAATATTCTGTGTTTTCATTCAATATTGATGACAATGCACCAGCACATTAGAAAAAACATGAGAATGAGAAGATTATAATTGGAGAATAAAATATCACACAGAAGTAAAGCTCTCCTCCCACCTTTTTCAAAAAAAAAAAAAAAAAAAAACTGGAGGAAAAAAAAAAAACCAAACC
>VYXH01012167.1:142297-158518 GCA_013397275.1 Burhinus bistriatus | reverse complement strand
ACCTTTTTCAAAAAAAAAAAAAAAAAACACTGGAGGAAAAAAGAAAAACCAAGCTCCAGCTATTTTATTCCCTTAATAACACCATTACAAACTACGAAGGAATTCCTGTAGAGGACAACAGTAATATCTTTACCCGTAATTCCTCCTGCATCCTGGTATTAGGGTACCCAAGCACTACTAAATAGAGCAATCCAGGAAAGTTACTGTAACTACCAGCAGGCTATATCCCTTAGAGAAGTTGTAAGTTATCTCAATGCAGATTCCCACAATTAAATTCTACTACTGTCACAACTCCCACAATATCCTCTCACATGCAGAGAAATGCTAACATGCTTGTGTACATGTGTATCCATACATTGGCAAACATACATATATCCCTCACCAAACAAAAGTGTGATCAGTAGCTCTTAGCATCTTCACTTGCAGGAAAAAAAAAGCCAGATTTACCCTACTGCTACATTTGAATGCAAACCATCACAGCAAAATTCTAAAAACTGACACTCTGCCACTGCTTTAAGATCTGCTTTTGTATTTCTCAACAATACCTGTGCCATGAACCACGAAGAAGCTTACGGATCCAAACTGAGGAGTTATACTCTATGTATACATATTCATACATCTAGGTTAACAGGTTTCAAGTTTGAAATCAAATCAACATAAATATCAGAGGTACAGATACCTGTGCACTTCCCTAGTAATTACAATTGATCATTGATGCATAATGTTACAAAAGGAATAATTCTAATTAAGAAAACTAACAGCTTCAACATTAGGAGAAACAACAAAGGAGTGCACCGTCAGGGACTGAATCAACCACGAGATAATATTGTTACTCAGGAATTTCTAGCTCCAAATCTTGCAGCCTACCCACCAGGCACCCAGCTTCCCAAAGTGCAACACACTTCCTGACTAGTGTGCACAGAATTACAGACAAGAGCAACTGCCTTCTCCACCTCCATATCAAATCAAACGGGTACTGATTGATTACACGTGAGACATGGGCTACTTCAGTTGGGTTGCAGTATATGAGATGATATGGAAACCCCTTCTCCTCCAACCAGCCTTTCCATCCTTAGAGAGACCAAAAACTTCAGAAGCTATAATTACCTTTGAATACAAACCCAAAACAAGCCAATCTCAACTTTCTCATTCCTATGAAACCACGATCAACACTAATTTGTAATGCAACATGCCAGAGATTCCTCCAACACCTCACTCTTCCAGTGTTATTCAACCACAGCCTCTATGGAGGTAAAATAAACCTGCTTTTAAACAAATCAGTGTTTCATCTAAAAAGACAACTTCTGCTTTCAGAGAGCAAGACTACAATTATTCACTAAGGATTTAAAAAAAAAAAAACCCAAACAAAAAACAAACAAAAAACCCCCCAAACAACTAAACCTAATACTAAACTTAATCTGAGTATCAAACGTAGGTTTCTATGCAGCAATGCAACGCATCAAGACTCAGACTTTTGACTCATCAGCTCCCATTGAAGGAGAAGATTCATACAGGGTGATGAAAGGCGAAGTCCGGACCCAGCAGCAGAATGCCGCAATCAAAGATTACACCACCACGATCTCTGGACAGTCATGCCTGTGACCACAGACATGGAGAACATACATTCTAGATCCCAGCCCACACCCCCAGGAGAAACGGAAGGATCCGGTATTGCAGTTCAGACATTTTACACAATAATACTGAAAATTAAGACACCTCTGCTGTGTGTTTTCTTGAAAAGCAGTGTATTTAGAGTACATTAGCCTCTCATTCAAGTAGCTAGTCCACTGCAGTACTTACTCGGTGCACCTTGTACAAGCGTCAGAAGGAATGGAAGACCCGTTATCTAAAGCTTCTCACTTTGTAACATAAGCATTCACAACTGCAAGAGCTATATAATTTTTTCCGATAAAAATACACAAAAGAAATGCTTTGGTTTTTTTCCTAAGCTCTAGTCAAACAACATTACTGTTCATGATACTAAACACTGAACTCCATGACCTCCGAGTTCTACACAGCCAGATTTGCTGGATTTGAGAGACCTAAACTAAGTGCAAAGGAAATTCTCAGCTTTTCTTAAAGACGTGGTTGTAATCAACTCTGACTGGTTATGCAGCATCTGTTAACTATAGGCGTGCTATATTCCATAATCCCCTTCTTTTAGCTAATGTGTACAGGGGGAGAAACAAAACAAAGCACAGTCCCTCTCTTGAGCTGTGAACTCCACCCAAAAGCGCAACCCAACGGCACAGGAGTCAGGCTGACATGGTAGGCTAGCACAGACATGCAAGCTAAGATATCTTTCCTAATGATCACACCAGCCGGATTATGCCCCTGAACTTCTGTACTAAGACTGCCCATCAGTTAGGGGGTACCAGCACATTTTGAAGCTTCTGCTGAGCACCTTGTACGTCACATATAACAGCATCTGCGGAAGAGCTGGCTGAAGGAAGCATTATCATGCAACACAAATGGAAGTAACAAATATATTTGACAGGAGGTCAGTAGTCTAACACAGGACTGCCCGTTTCCTTCCTACTTCGGATGGAAAACAGGAACAGAAACTCCTGCAATAGTTGGAAAGACCACTTCTACTTAGCCAAACCAGTTCAGCTTACCGTAGGCTGGATAATGTCACACAGAACCTTGAGAACCCAGGGTGAAGTAAATCAGCTTTAAGTAGAATATCCTCCCTAGATAGCCCACAATATCTAGTGGCTGCTGACAAGCACACCCCTTTGTGACAAGAGCATAAAAAACCTCCCAGAATCAACGTTCAACAGCAGAAGCAAGCCCATCACCTTTTAAGGCTAAATACACGATACAGCCCTCACTGTCCCGCTCTTCCAAATGCAGATTGTCAAGGTGGAAAGTATTAAAACAGCTCTGGAACCACCTCTTTGTAGGCATTCGTATTTGGCCAAAAGGCCAAATTGTACATGCCTGCAACACAACACAACACCGCACCACAAGAACGCTTTCCCTCCAGACCAAAAAGGACCAACATTTGAGGTTCGTTTTTTATTAGTCTATGGAGGATGGACAGCTTAAATGTCAATGCTTTAATCAGGCACAAAAAGATTACAAAGAGGATCCCTTAAGGCAGTTATGTTTATTCTATTCAGCACAAATTTGCTAGACTCTCTTAACATGCTAAAAGATAACCAATAATTAGCAGAGCTAAGGAACCTAGAGAAACCAGATGCAGAATCCTAAATAATTTGTGTGTGCTTTCCTGAACTAAGGGTATTTCCAAAATACTGTACTGAAATCATCAAAAGAGGAAGAAGGGTGTATCAGAGTTTCATCAAACAAAGGCAAACTCTCTATATTTTAAGCCTGAGGTCACTGGAATAAGAAGACCTCCTAGTTTTAGAAATAGCTTGTCTGGCACTACTAGAATGAGCAAAACTATTCTATGGCAGGTTTCTTACAAGAGAGGACATCAGAGCTCCAGATATCCTTTATACATCTGTTCTCCAATACACTTCTCAATGAAAACTAATTTTCACACGTGCTTGGGGGAAGGAGGATAAACCCTGCAAACTGGAAGTTTATCCAGAATGCATGGTCCTCAGAAGCGTGCAGCTTCTTTGCCGTTAACAAGACCACCACAAGCCACCCTCTAATGCCAAGAGACTCATTTCCACCTTAAGATTGCCAGCTCTTTACTCTCTTCTCACGGGAGTACGAGCACAGTCATGGGGCAAACACCAGCAGCATGTCATCTATGCTTGAAAGAGCAGCATGTCAGGGATGCTTAGACAAGTGCTTAAAGATACGTGGCTTCCTTCCTTCCCCTCCCCAGAAGCAGTGCCCGGGCACAAGTGGGCAACACCTGGACACTTTTGCCCCCATTTCTCCTCCAACAGCATACATGCAAGTTTGTTAAGACCGAGTATGATTTTCTTATTCTTATCTGCACTACTAAACTGATACCCAGTTCTCCTTACAAAGTGACACAAGAATTGGTTTTGTCAAAATAAACATGACAGGAAAACTCCTCTGTAAAGCTTATACAAAGTACGTTTTGGTATACTACTTGAAGATATTTTCTTTTAAAAATTATTAAATCTTTTTATGATTACTTTTATTCAGTATGGTATTTTGGGGTGTTAATACTGTTTCTAGAAGGAATTTAACACCTACACATCTTGACTGCTTGCCCTCCACCCTTTACAGTTTTGGAGAACAAAAGCAGAAAAGAAACATATTTTTCTTCCATTTGGCAACTTTTCGGAAGGGCAAGTGTACTTGTAGTTCTCTCCCACCTCCTTCCACACCCTTTTCTCGCCCTTCTCCACTATTCTAGTATCTCCAAGGAGTTCTTATTGCAAGGTCAGTAACACGGCACTGGGTTTGCCTTTGAGTTTTGTAAAACACACACTTACTACCCAAGATGTCCCTGAAATTCACTGTTTAAATTCAGACAATATAATAGAAAATAGTTTTTTGGAGAAATGTTACATTACATACTTAAATTTTAATTCACTGGTGAAAACTTTTAGTTAAATTATCACTCCACAGATGAAACTAAGTGCATGACCCCACTGCATGAGGAAAGGTATATACTACAGGAAGTCAGTTCCAATAAAGAATTCCAGGACTCCGTCATAATTTCTGGTTTCATTCTCAGAGCTGTCACAGGTGCCATTAAAATGAAAAACCAGCTTTTCAGGAACAGTAATTGGAAGCAAGGATAGAAAAAGTAATCTTAGAGCAACACCACTTCACACGCTGCCTGGAAGATCACTGGGAAAGAGCCATCCCGATTCACTCTAACTTCATTTGCTCCTTGAACAACGTTTAAGGTTCATATGAAGCAGAAGGTGCATTACCTTCTGAAAAGAACCAAACAGAGCTTGACACTGGAAAGTTACAGGTACTAGATTGTCACCAGTTTGACCTCAGCAGACTGGAGGACGAACAAGGAGACACTGCAGCCACTATCTGCTTGCTGATGACTACTGCGGCACACTCGCCGGCGTGCCAGATCCCCACAGCTGTGCTGTAGCATTAAAAGTCTTCCGTGACAGCAATGCTCTGAAAACAGGAGTCATTTTTTAACCTCCTACAAGCTAAATTTACCACCACCCTATCATCACAGTTTAGAGAACTAGGCCTCAAAATATTAGATCAATAATGATGTATGACGTAGTCTGCAAAATCACATCTGTTGAGCCCTAAATCCGGCATTTACTGTGAAGATTATCACAAAGCAAGCTGCTGTGATCTCTGTTCTTTAGTTACAGTTACTTTGGCCAACAGCTTGAAAAAGATCCATAAACACCGTCTGTGTAAGCTTCCAGCACACTCTAACCACACAGTGAAAACAGCAAGCTTCTGGTTTACAATAACCTCCTAGATACAAAAGCCTTGTTGACACCTCTATCGTCAGGCCAGAAAACCCTACAATTACTCAGTGCATCTTCTTGGAAGAAAAAAATAAATTAACAGAACGGGAAGGATGCACATCCCTTTCAGGACATCCCGATAGCCCCCGGAAAGCCTGCTGCTACAGAGCACGGGGCTGCACACCGAGGCACCCAAAGGCAGGTACACGACAGTGTTGCCGCAGCCCAAGTCAAAGCAGTGGCCACCACAAAGACCAGCCCAAGGCAGCAAGCCTCCCTCCAACCACCAGAAGCCCCTGCCGAGGCGAGTCGTGGCGTGGGAGCTCCTCCGGGGGCTGTGGTCGGGACAGACTAGCAGCACAAAGCGGCGAGAGCTGTCTGCACGCCATGCCTCGGGGGCAGCAGCACCGGCACCGAAATCCTTCTCCAAACACAACCAGCCCTTGGCAGAAGTCAGGCTGCGACACCGAACCGCCCCCTTGCACTTTCTGAACTGAGGTGAAGGAAAGAGGAGGGAAGGGTGAGAGATCTGGGGAACACTTTGTGCTCTGAGAATAGTTTCATGGAAAACTAGGAACTTGATGTATTCCGGAGATGTTTGATTAAATATTCTTACCTACACCCACACCAGATTCTCAAATTCCTTTAACCAACAACCAGCACTGAATCAACAGGCACAATGCTAATGTTATCAGAGCTACAGTATCTGTCTGTGCTGGGTATGTAACAGAACGAGAAGCTTAAAAAACAAAACAAAAAAAGCAATAAAAAGAGATCAAACCACATCTGGTAGGTAACAGGGACTTCAGACAACGCCATTCCTACACGTACCAGAGTCTGGACACATTAAAGCACGACACAAAACACTCGAGAGCATCTCTTTCAAGCCGAGGACTGCTCTTGTAGAGGGAAGGCGAGTGAAGACATCGCCGCCTGCCATCGCTGCGCAGGGCAGGTTCCTCCTCCAGGTCTGGGAGCAGAGGTCCCACGAGCGCCAGCTCCGCAGCAGAACCAGCAACACGGGCAGACCACGATTGTCTGTCTTCCTCCCATACAAGATTCATACATATAAGAGCATCTTAGAACATAATTCCCTTTAAAAATCCTTATTTTATACATATCTTCCAGAAAAGATACCTAGAAATCATATACATAAGGTGTGCAGTAGACACCCGTACATACACACATGCAGACACAGAACAGTCACAGAAAGTAAGCGACACCAATGCACAAATTACAAAGCCAAAAATGTTTTGTTACCGCTTTTGTTGTGGCCCTGCTTCCTTCAAAGGAATCCCAACAAGCAAGAGCAAGTAAGATTA
This sequence comes from Burhinus bistriatus, assembly GCA_013397275.1. Classification (NCBI taxonomy): domain Eukaryota; kingdom Metazoa; phylum Chordata; class Aves; order Charadriiformes; family Burhinidae; genus Burhinus; species Burhinus bistriatus. The sequence goes on along the minus strand of VYXH01012167.1, from coordinate 151,842 downwards.
GGCAATAGTCTCCAACTTTTTTGTGTAACTACACACAAAAGAGAGACCATATGTTTGTTACATCTGATTAGGATGGTCAGATTCAACAATTCCACCAAGCTTTAGACACAAGAAGTGCTCGAAGCCGCAAGACCAGGCAGCACGCAACCGTGCTCATCAGTTCAATACCATTCCTCGCGCTCCCCGAGGCTCAGACTCGTAGCTCTGTCTCACCTGGACCTAACTGTGCCCTCTTTTCTTCAGGTAAGCTGGACTAGCACTCCGAGAGAGGAGCACTACACGTTTCGAAAGGCCAGGACAATGCTTGAAGATACCCATTCACTTGCATCCCGTAACAGATCCACATTCCTACTCACCGCTTCATTTGAATGAATCAGAATTGGAAATCGCATCCAGTACACAAACAAGGATGGGGGAACAGCTTTTCACCTTGTCATGTGTAACTTAGTGACTCACTAAGCATAAACCCTGAACTTTCTGCAAACAATGCCAATACACATGAGCCATTGTCCGCAGAGTTATTAGCGCGCTGTAATTTGATCTTCTCTTTAATACATCCATGTTCTGTAGAGCAGACTTTACATGAAGGAATTTGCATTAGTCAGGACCCACGAACAGCAGTTGGGAACAGAAAACGAAGCATCAAACCCAGCTGGGTCTGGCTGGCTACTGAGCAGAGTGAAACAGGCAGGAGGAGAGGGCCAGGGCAGCTAATTTGTAACAATTCTTCCAATTTTGTACACAAAACCAAAACACATCACTTGTCACGGAGGCAATTATCTGTACACTTCTGCTCTTACACAGCTAAAGAGGTAAGATACTCCCAGTGCAGTGTCAGTACAGGTAGAAGTTAAAGCCTGCAGAGGTTCAGACCAGGGGGGACCACGACATTTGGTTTAGAGCAGCAGGTCTGAGCAGTCACTGCAGACAAAAATCCCGGGCTCCGTCCAAAGCCGCAGCAACACAGTCCCAAGGACCCTTCACAGACCTGTATTTAAGAGACATGCTTTAGAAACCAGCGTCACCGTAATCAGTTTTAACGTATCGCACCAAGCCAATCACCGGGATGCTTCCAGGAGTAATGCTGATTACTTTACACGGTAATGACGTAAGCAACGGGTATCTATTTAACCAACGAAAAAGCCTTGATTGGACCTCAGCTGCCAGGGAGATCAGAAACCATAAAGGCAGAGCCATTAGACGGAAGAACTGTAAGCATGTTCCCAGGTTATTAGCGCTACGTTAAGCGATGAACAATGAATGTTTGGTCTAATTTACTTTTCCAGGTTTTTATTACAAGTTTACTTTCTTTGGCATTTCACCCAACCTGAAAGGCGAAAAAAAAATGGTTTTGGGGAGGGTTTTTCATGCCTTTTTTTTTTTTTTTTTTTTTAAAAAAATCAGCTTTGGTTCATAATGCTCTTGCAAAAAGAATTAATCAGGAGAATTCATACACCTACTTCAGGGCACCTTAAGAGTCACAACATTTCCCTGTTTCCACCTGAGGTTTTTTTACCCCTTTCACTCCTGCCCCAATTTTCCTTTCCAGGTCAGTCTTCAACATCCTTACCCACAACACGGGTTAATACAGACACAGAATCTAAAAACAAAAAACTCACCCACCCAGCAACATTCATGCTATTTTCTCTTCTTGTTTAATATTAAATTTTTTGAACAAGGAAACTTTGTTAGATTCTAAATTTAAGAAAAATCTATTTGTCAATGACACTTCAGTAAAGCCAGCATATGTACTCAGAGCTAAAACAGTGCCCTGAAACCCGATTTATTTGGTTGGAACCATGAGTCTATATTTGACTGAACTCAACAGGCCTTAACTGTTAAGAAAGCTGGAAAAAATATTTATTTCTGCGAACCACTAGCAAAGTTTTCCTTGCAGGTATTCCAGACAGACAACAGCTGCAGAACAGCCAAACCAGCAGCTCTCCTCTGTGAACACCATACCTTGTCCGAGGCTCAACATAACCTTATTTGTGTCTCTGAGACATAAATAATCAAAAGAGGAACATGAGCAACACATTCAGTCTTGCTGCTGAAAGCACAGCAAAAACAAGCTCAAAAAACTGGTCAAAAAACAAACAAAAACACACTCCTAAGACAGATATTGAAGCTCTTATAGCTGAATATTTACATATATTAACATTTGATTAAAAAAAACTGGTAAATGCTCCAATATTGTATTTTGGTTCATTTGAAAGAACAGATGGATTTTATTTTTTAAGTGCAACTAATTTAAGATTGCTTTCAGCTTCAGAAAGTGTGTTATACTTAAGGTTCCAACTAGTGATAATCTGAATTATTTGGGTACTGAAACATATGCCAGGTTGTTGAGCACTTCTGGCCAAGAAACAGGCAAATCGACTGTACGTCACAAGCGTGGAGTCATCTCCACTTGGCAATGAAAACAACCGTAGTAAAATAACCAAGTATCACTGATTTCGTGTAAGACGTTGTGAATTAAAGTCAATCCTGCAATCAGCCACAGATTAATAATGCAAAAGGAAGTTAATTTTAATTATCCAGAAGAGAGATTTGACCCTGCCCAGTCTCAGGGAGGAGGACACCACATTTTACCTGCACTGGTTTCCCAGGGTTGCTCAGTAAGACTGATCAGCTACCAGCAAACAGGCATCGATTGGTCTCTATTTGCATTTTTTTAATACAAGATTGAGAGGTGTCTATCAAAGAACATCATTCTTGATCATCTCAGAAAACAAGCTGCAAATAAAGTTTATGAAAATGAATTATCAAGAAGCATTTTAGTGAGGTAGTACAAGAGTTTGCATGCTTGGCTTTTTTTATTACAGGAAAACCACAGGTCTAATTGAGATGAAGACTCACAATACTACACTGTATTAAGAAATAAAATAATAAGATACAACTACCCACCCAAAGCACTCTTAGAAGACAAACAGCGGAAAATGTAAGCACTAAAAACTTCCTAACTCATCAAGCTGGCAGCTGAATAGACGCAGCTCTCCCAAAGCTCTGAGGCTTGTCGGACAAACCTCCAGAATTGTCAACACTGTATTTACCATGAGATAAATACATTAAACTCATGAGCAGCTTGGGGAAAAAAAAAAATGTGTTTCTGTTTTACCTTCAACTGAAAGCTATGTGGCAGGGAAGCACAGGAGGAAGAAAAAAGGTTTATTACTGTTTCATTAGAAGCAACAAAGAATTTCAGGACCTGCTTCATTAACAAAGAAACTATATTCTGCCTGTGAATAAGACTCAATCTTAAGAGCTGTCAGCCACCAATATGATATCCAACCTGTCACTCCTCAGGTACCACTCTTCTGAACGTTAATTTTACTAGACAGCTATAAAAACAAAAAAGCTTTACAACGCATTCAACTTAAAGAGACTAATCTAATATTTAAGAAAATCTCACAATTCTAGGTCTTTCCTAGTCTCAGAAAGATGCTGATAGCATATGGTGTCAACGAAGCAGCACACAGGACTGGAGCGCGTGTACTCCCAAGTCCTTCTCTAAAGCTGCAGTTACTCTACATTTTTGCTAATAAAACAACTGATTTTTTCTGCATTTGATTTTTTAGGCATACAGAATGAAAATAAAACCGTATCTGTCACCTTCACAGGACTGCTTATAAAACATTCATAATTATTATTACAAGGTTTTATGTTCTTGTAACTGTAAATCATAATTGTTGTCATATGAGTACAGAAAGGCAATCTGCATAAGCACACAACGACCCAGCCAGGAATTTATTAGTAGTAAATTGCAGGCATGTCAGTACGTGTTCGCAATCACTTTGGTTATCACCCAGTGATAACCAATACATCGACTTTAAAGGTCTCTTCCAACTTCCAAGCACAGTCACATGCGAAGTCGGAACCAAGTCTCTGCAGCGTAAGGGATACAAGTTACGTAGCACTGGTCAGTTCATCTTTGATGCACAGTTTGGGGAGTCCCTCTGGCCAAGATACCAAAGCACAGAGCTACAGAACAATCTTGAGTATTTTACACCAGGTAACTGCTGGTCGTCTTCAGTTTGAGCTCCAGAATTGTTACTTACATGACAAAGTCTTAGAAAGCATCAGCTATAAAAGACCGTATCACTAACAAAAAAAATGGGAATGAAAATGTAAGACAGAGGTTAGGTAGTAGAAAATTATGGCAGGAGTCAGGTTTCCATCACTCCTCCTTCCCTGTTTTGGAGGCCCACATACTAACAGCAAGGAATTTTTATTAAATACAAACCAGCATCTGCAACTTAATTTAATACAAGTTTCTTTTCAGCTTTAAGATCATTGCAAGCATCTCAATTTTTGTAGCAACTCTACAATTCTGATTATGTTAAATGGCTATCCAAAAACACCACCATTGTTATATTAACACTGCTAAAAGCTCACTGCGAACTACAGAAATAATGGATTTTAACAAAGGCTAATCCCCTGTTTCACCTACTGAGTTTACAGAAAAATTATTAAAAGGATGAAAAAACCCACTTCAAAATACCAGTTATTTCTGGAAACAAGAAGCAGATGTTCTCCTCTGTTTGGCTCAGCTGTGCTACAGTACAAGAGTGCCTTTGTTATGCTGTCAGCAATAATTTATTTTATTTATTACAGCCATTTTATACTGCCCATCAATGTACTATTTGTGCATGATTTAGATTCACGCAGATCTATTTCTCTATATATAAGCCGTCGAGAAGCATCACATACACACTCCAAATAGCAGACCCTGTTATAACACAATTGTGCAAATTAGGTTTTTTCTCTTTCCACTGTATTAATAAAAAGGGAACAGGAAGAGAAGGAGGAGTTAGTATTGCCAAATAAAGTTGAATTAACATTAATCGAGAATTACTGAAACAAGACATAGTACAAAGTTAGGAAAATACAAGAGCTTAGAGTATAAAAATAAACTCTACTCTTTGAAGTCCAATAAAGGCAAAGCTTTCTGAACCACGGAAAGGAAATACTGTCTAGAACAAAGTCATGAAGAACTCAAAGGAGACTATGTTGGGAAAAGGCTCCATTAGAAAAGGAAGAGAGCACGCTCATGGGAGGAGGAAAAATTTGAAAAAAAAAAAAAAAAAAAGGAGGACAGAGAAAGAAAAAGAAGCATAATCATTTGCTATTTTGCCCTATCAGTCACTGAGACCTTATCTGTGGTAGGCATTAAACCACTCCCTAAAAGACTAACATCACAGCCTTTGTAGGGATCTGATAAGGAATTCTGGGCCTCAAAAAATTGAACCTTTAATGAGAGAGCATACACGGTGGCATAACCATTCGTCCTTCCCTCCTACTGCTTTGAACAAATGATCGCCTTCTCTTAAAATATTCCCTAATGACTAACTTCATATCCCCACCTGGGACACAAGAAACAGGCCGGATAATGTGCAAGACAGAGCTAAAACACTGCATGGAAGCACGTAAATCTCATACTCCCAACCTGCAAGAACTGGAGGATCAGCATGTATAAATACTCCCACATTTAACACCACATAGACATCAGGATAATCCTGGAAGACAAATGCAGGTATTAAAATATTAAACAAGTGTATGGAATCCTATAAATATAGGTACGAATTTTTTTAAGTGATTAAGTGTCCAATTACTGCAAAGGTTTCCTCTATCTGACAAGACAGTGCACACAGAAGAGATGATTTGTTAGGGTAATCTGTTATCAAAACCAACATCTGACAGAACCCTCACAAATTCTGCACTTTCAGGCTGAACCTGAGAGACAGACAGACAGATTTATATACACTGTCAGCACGCAGTCACAGTCAATCTGTGTAACCAACGAGTCCTAAGTTTTACCGAAGTGGGACTCGCGTCCTAGAGTGGCAATCTGCCACATAAATGGGATTCAGCCCACAAGCAAATATTCTGAAACGTTTTCCACAAGAAAGGCCAGCTTGCATCATGTATCTGTACAATTTTATGACGCACCAGGGCAGAGGGAACAAAGAAATAAACAGAAAGAAATAAATTCAAAAGATTTCCCAGACTTAGGTAGTACCAAAGAAAGTTTCTGAACGGAGTAACAGAAAAGCAATTACATAAAAATGTATACATCATTAAATGTTAGCTACAATCTCTAGGAGTTCATCAAAATAATTTCCCTCGCCAAATAAATTAAAGATTATAACACATGAAGCATCTGAGCAACAACAACCAAAAAAAAATATCAAGTGTGTACATGTCTAATATGCATAACTTACACACTTTAACAATTGGCAAACATTGGAATGTTACCACAACACTGAAAACTTGCCCTAACAGAGATTTTTCCAAACAAAAATATTTGTAGCATCAAGAATTAAAATTTTTACTTGAGCAAGCCACCGAGATGATTCCCCAAAATAAGTAAATTATAAAAATATTTTAGTATCTCCCTGCTTAGTTCCTTAGATCTTACAAATTAAAACATTTTGTCAAGAAAAAGTCCTAAAAATCAAAATCATATGGATAACCACACCACTCATCAGTGAAATTTGACATGTGAATTATTTATCTGTACTTTTCCAGAGACTGCTGTACAGATGATAGTTATGAAGCACAGACCATGCTACTAATCAGCGCAGCCCCAACCCTGTAATTTGTAATACCCAGGTAAACTGCTCATATAAACTGCAGGATCAGAAATAGAGAGGGGGGCAGAAAGGGACTGAAAGCGATTGAAACTCACGTGGTCAAGCAGCTTTGGCTCATCATAAAATACCAATCATGGTTTGGGGAATTTTGGGGGTTTTCCTATATAAAAATGCAGTCAAAGTGCACGAGCAGCCCCATGCAGCTGATTTCATGTGGGAGGAGCTGACGATGCCTTTCTACCAGAGTAGGAGGGGAGAAACGAAGCCACGCTTTTTGTCTGTGCACAACTGGATACTTCAAGACAGGAGTCACCAGCTCGTACACCCTGCGCAGGGACACCCGAAACTGGGATCTGACCCCAATGGCTGCACTAAGCAGGTTTCGACTTCCCTGACCCAAGTCTTGCAGCCTACAGAAGAAAGTTGACAAGTCAGGATGCTTAGTGCAATTTAAAAAAAAATAAAATAAAATAATTGCAGTTGTTTCCTCCAGTTCCCTTATCACCCTATATCCATCTGTCATCACATCTCGGAGCATATGCTTGGGACACCTGGCAGAGCGCGGCCGTGGCGGGGAGGTTCCATTTTTTGCTTTGTGTCTGACCAGGTAGTATAGACCCAGAAAGGGGACTCCCAGATAGACCGTGCGACTGAAACAGGAAGTGCTTTTCTCGAAATCAGGTTACTTTCTGAATGTATATAAACAAAAGTACCCCAAGAAAACAAAAGTGATTTGACTGTAATTATCCACTCAGCAACAGGCAACAAGAACAGAGGCCCCCATCCTGCCAAGTTTTAAGTACATGTTTAACTTTAATCACGAGTAGTCTCACTGTGCAGTGCCTGCCAAAAAAGGGCCACATTAACAAGGGAATTAAGATTTATTTTTTTTTTCCAAATCATTTTAGAGGTGCTATTAGTTACATTAGCAAAGATTAGATAATTTTTTTTCCACAACTGAGATACCTTGGCAAATTCAAACCTGCACGCAACCCTGATGTCAGTCAGTCTCAATGGGAATCTACACGGATCCACATGAACCCCTGAGCATGGTCCAGGGTAGTTGGACATCATACTATCTGACAGTTTAACATTACAAGGTAAAGTGAAATATTTATTTTAAGGCAGTTTTAGACAAAAATCAGGTGACAATCCTGAAGAATGCCATGACAACTGCTGGGGGGATAATTGGGGATACCTTGGAAAAAAACCCACTAAATAACAAAAAGCCCTACACAGCTGTGAGATATCAGTATTGCAAGAAGTAGCAGTGGGCAGATGTTTCGGGCCAGGCCAGATTACCTGTTCCCCAAAGTCAAATCCCTGACAAGCCCGCACGGTATGCTAGCTCATGAATGACACTTCTGTGATGAACCCAGTTACCCAACACTGCAAACCACACTAGCAAAGGAATTTTGCTAACTGAAGACTACAGCTGAAGAGAAAGAAAGAAAGGTCTGAAGCAAGAGCAGCGTGGTAAAAATAAGAGAACAGAAAGAACAGGGGGACAGCTCTTTTACAGAGACTGCCTCATCATTAATTTAGGGAGTAGAGATGCAAGCAGGAACGTATCAGATATCCCAAGGCAAGTAAGCACTGGGACTGAACATGTGCATTTCGGCCACTTACAAGACTAACTCGGAGGAGAGCTGTGGTCTCTGTCCTGCTCGGACATACTCCGAAGCAGCCTCTGCAGCAGCTCTCCCTGAGAAGTCTTTTGATAATTAACTTATAAGGAAGACCAGGCAGGACATTCTGCTCTCCATGAAGTATCAAGGGAGAACAGATGTTTCCCGGTCTCAAAGGGACAAACTCAAGAGCGTATCATTTCATACCACTAATTCTTGAGTACATAAAAAAAAAAAAATCACAGTAAAAGAAACAAAAAAAGGCTAGAGTAAGCAACCAAACTCCAATCAGCCTTTCAGTGACATGCAAACACTATCAAACATATTTCACTATTAAGTTAACACTCCATGACATTACCATTCCCAAAAATACATGGCTGATTACAGACTAGCTTGTGGGGAAGGGACAGAGAAGGCAGTTAATTGAAAAATGTTTTATCGTAGCTAACCAGCCTCACACATTTCTATACTCCCACTCACTGGAGAAACGTCTCTTTATGAAGTCTGCAAGGCATAATTAGTTTAGTTTTGTTTAAATCTGCATCACTGTACAGGTAAGCAAAGTCTTTCAGCTCGCTAACTTTTCCCAGAAGTTTTGCATCACTGAAATATGCATAATTTTACTTTTCAGTGATCAACCTCTTCTTCTTCTTCCAACAGCTTGCCAGAAGGAGTTCATAAAGCACCTTACGTCTATATCCAGCATGTTACTGGATGTTTAAAACCCTGTTGGTCTCAACAGGTCCGACTTTGGAAAGCAGAAACAAATAAATAACCAAACCCTACAGAGGAGTTTGTGAGCCTGCTCATGTGCAGCAGGCAAACACCACGGACCACGCAGCGAGCAGAAAACCTGCCGGAATACAGATTTACGCAAAGGAAAAATTTAAAAAAAATTACTCAAAAGAGCCGGCGGGGAAGGAGCTGCAGCCCCCTTACCTCCGGAGTCCTCTCTGATGGTTTCTTCCGCAAAGCCTGTTTAATCTTGGGATCCACAGGAGAGGTCATTCTATTCCTCTGCTCCTCCAGGTCCGTAACTCCTCAGAAATCGCTGGCGGGGGGCGATGCCTCCAGGCGGGCCGGGAAACACCCAACACAACACCGCACCGCGATCAGCCGAGCCTCCCGCTCGGCAGCGCCGGCCCGGGCCCGGGGGGAGGCCGCGCCGCCTCGGGGCAGGCGGCGGGCCCGGGCGGGGAGAGGAGAGGAGAAGGCCGAGGCGGTAGAGGGGAGCGGAGCCGCGGGGAGGGCCGGGGCGGGCGCGGTGCCCGTCGCCGGGCTGGCTGCTCACCAGGCGGGCGGCTCCTCCGCGGCGCCTCCGGCT
>VYXH01012167.1:122835-141722 GCA_013397275.1 Burhinus bistriatus | reverse complement strand
CGGTGCCAGGGCCGTGGGGTGCAGATTCCCCAGACGCGCGGCCCCATGCCGGGTGCCCGGCAGCGGGGCGGAAAGCCCGCTTCCCTCACCGACCTGCCGGATTTGGGTCTCGGCCTTCAATAAAAAGCAGCCGCGTGGCTCAGAAGTCTTTCCACAACGCGAGCCCGGGCTGGTTCCCGAATCCTCCCAGGACCTGGATTTCCAGCAACGCCGGCCCCTCGGGGACGACAGGCAGCATCCGCACATCGCACACGGCTCGGAAGATTTCCTTCCTTACCCCAAGTCCAGTTTTGTAAATTTATGAGATCAAAGCTATACAGGCACACAACTTGTGTTTGTCCTTTTTTTTTTTTTTTCCTCTTCCGAATAAACAAGGGCGTTCTTGTTTCTTCCCTTTCTCCAGCTATTCCTTCCCGTTCTCTACCACTTGCCCTTTGTGGCACAATTGTCTTTGTTGGGCTGAAGGACTTTATTGGCCATTCCAAGTTGTTTTATAATATTTGTACTGTTTCCTTCAAAGAAAAATCTGAGGAAATTTGACATTTCCTCAACTGTAGACTTTTTTGGTGCCGTGCCTAGTATCATTGCAGGCACAATAACAGTGGAGTGGATAGCCCGGATCTTAAAAGCCACTATTCTTAACATCGCAAAGTCATTACACTGCCACCACTAGAGAGACAATCTGAGATGCTCTCAAAAATGACAGGTAAGGACACAGTTTCAGCCCCGTAAAGGCTATCAAGACTAACTTCTTTATTTTTTTACTTCATTTTGAACTTCCGTGGTGAAATTAACGTTTCCAAATACCGTGTCTTATTATTGTTCCAAAGGTCAGAAGTTTGTACTAGTTATTTGGCAGAACATGTTATCCTTTTCCAACTTCAGTACATAAAATATTATTTCCAGTAGTGTGGGAATCTTCTGAGATTCCCTGCCAGGAACCCAAATCGAAAAGCCGGAGATAAAATGTTCTGAGTGACTGAGGAGAAGCAAGTAGAAAAGAAGAAGCAAGTAGAAAAGAACAGAAGCATGAATCCTTTTTTATTAAGAGATTCTTTTTTTCTTATTTTTCCTTCATGTTATCTTTTTTTTTTATATACTAGAGATGTAACAGCAAATCAAGTAATTTTTCTTTATCAGCTCAATTTATAGTTAAAGATCCTGTAAAAGATGAGTCGATACTGCCTGAGTGCAGGTGACTGGAAAAAAAATTAATGGAAGACTAGAATAAAAACGTAACTGTAATCTGTGCTAGGACAGCTCTCATGGATCTGTAATAATTTAAATCCTAATCCCATTTTTTAAGAGGGTAGCTCGTTCTGCCACCTATTCTGGTTGTTCAGCATTCCTGCAGTCAAAATAACACACAAGTGGGCACTCAACATGGGAATAAAATTAGTAGCCCAAGAATGCCTTTTTCTTTGGCACACAAATTATCTTACTTACTGTACATCAGCCGACAGCCACGCATCGAGCAGTAAGGTAGACAGAGGTGCTCGATAGGAACCAAAGCTGCTCTTCTAATTTAATTGCTTGGCTCAACTGACCTGTGAAACAAGACTTTCCTCGCTCCAAAAATACCTGAATTTGGGTAGGTAATGGCTGTAATAGCTGCAATTATTCCGGGGGCTGTTTTAGCTGTCAGGTTTATTTTGCCAAATATCTGGAGAACAATGGAAACGAGTGTCGTGATCCTAACTGCTTACTGGTGTTACAGCCTATGTCCCCACATGGTAAAGCCTACGTAGTTAAACACAATTAAGAAGCTTTCACAAGTGAGTAATTGCAGGGCTGGGATTAAAGGATGTGGCCAAGCAGGATGCCTGTTGTCTCTGCGGAGGGGAAAATTTGCTTCCTTTTTGTCTGGGTTGTATCACTCTTGCCCAAATAAAGCATCATTACTTATTGCGTAGCTTTTTATTTATTGAAAAATAATAATGTCTATAGCCTTATATTTAAGAATTGAAGGTGTCTTGCTATTTATACAAATGAGTTGCAACCTCAGGAGATGAAATGTTTCTGCTTCAAACATCCGTGAATTTGAGAAGATCAGCTCAATTACGAAGTACATCTCCTCCTCCTGGTATGTTCCTTCGATTGTTTGGGTTCACTGACACTCCCAAAGGTGTCTTTTAATCTCACGCCTTTCACCACCGTGTGCACATCCCAGATTCTTCAGGGTAAAACTCAACTTCCTCACCTCTCCCAGCGGGAAAGATAAACAATCATCAAACACTGAAATATTTTTTACTTGTATTTTCATATATTCTATATATTTCTTGTTCCCGTGAGTTTTATTACAGCCTGGCAATTTCCTTCCTCTCGTTCTCCGATATGGCTGTTAGGCTCTTGGTTTTGATTTCTTAGCTTTGGAAAAAAAATTCCCCTTCAGAGATTCATTCACATCATTGGCAGCGACTACCAGCTAAGTATGTGGTTAACACGCCACAAGGAAGACGTACAAACTAATTCTCTGCCTGACTAGAGGAAAACAAAATGTTCTGGGATCCCCCAATGGGAAGAATCTCTTCAGGCTTTTTTACCATATATGCTATTCTGATGATTAACTTCCTGAGTAGAACGTGTTTGTGACAGTGCAGTAAAAGCGGGTGAAATCAGGGAGGCAAAGGGATAATTAGTAATTTTGTGCAAGCGCACCTTTTGCAGGGAAGTTACATTTTTGCGGGTGGCCCAACACTGATCTGGTACCCAGATAAGAGCATTGATCTCCTCTCTAGAACAGCATTCTGCAGCTCAAAACTTCAGTTTCTGAAATTATGTCTCAGAAAATGTGAAATACCAAATTATTTTTGCAAAGTCAGAAGCAAGAATAAAATGGTCATTTTGTATTGTACCACTAATTTTGCTCCTCCTGAGGCAAAGTCCCCCACTGTGCATATTCCTAGAGCTTCAGTGCAAAGGATAATGGTAAAATGTAGAAACGAAGCATGAGAATTGTGGGATCTTTATCTTTCTGCTGTATCATAATAAGTTTTTTAAAACTAAAACCCCATCTCTTTTCTTCTCTTTAACTCAAGAGTAGCCTGGTTTTCCTTCCACGTACAGGTTTTTCCTGAAGGGTAAAAAGCCGTGTACACATAAGCAATTACAGAGGTGGTAGTGACAGTCAAACCCTTATTTTTCAGCCGTAATTAACAGGACAAATTAACAAATGGGAAGCCTAACAACTTTTAAATGCGGGGATACAATGCTTTCTCTACTTATGCTGTACCTTCAGCACCAGTTTTCCTTGCTTTCCTCCTTCCCTGTCACACATCTTTGACGGTCTCTAATGTGCTGAGTGCTGGTGTGAATGTACTGTGAATACAGTGAGCCTGCAGATTGAAAGGTCTTGAGACTATATTAACATGCAAAGAGAGGGGGATGACAAGCCCCAGCTGCTCCCTGGAGCAGACTGAACCATAGCTCCAGCTGGAGAGATTAACCATTTCCTACGTCTTAGCTCCCGACTGAAGGGAGGGAACATCTCCTCTTGACTGCGGCCACTTTAGGGGACGTCCAGGGGAAAGGCTTCATGGAGGACAGGTGGAAATTCTGAAATAACTAATATTTCACGCTGGAGGATGCATAGCAGGTTAGGAACATCGCACCCTGGTCATCGTGTCTGGTAATGCCTGGCCAGTCGTGCAGCGGACCGCTTCTGGAGCCCTAGTTCCCAAGTGAGGAGCAATCTGCTGAAGCAAACGGTGAATTAGGTTATTTGCTATTCATTCACTAAGGTTTCTATGAAAACAAAGGCGTGCATTGATACGGACTCTCTGAAAGTTGCCAGTGAGGACAGGGAGAGCTATTTATATTGAAACAGCACTGGCTGTCCCGTGATGCTTACATGTATGTTCTCATCTACCTCATTTCCCCTCCACGTCCCAGTGTGGAAAGACACGTATCCAGAAGGGCATTCCTCTCCCTCGCCGGCTGCTGAGTGACTGGAAAGGTGCAACTGAAGTGAGGAATGGCTGTCTGCCCGTCCTGCGCCTGCCACCACCCTGCCGCTGAATCACCAGGCTCTGGCGAACGCGAGTGAGGGGGATCAGGAGTGAAAGGACTCCTGCCAAGTCACCGGAGCATCCAGCCTGCCCCAGGCAAGGTATAGTGTACAACATTATCAAAAGTGTCTGACAAAACAGAGTAAGAACTGACAGAAAACATTCAAAATTGTCATAAAATACCATCTAAAATAAAAACAGCTGGTTTGCGCAAAGCCAGAAGTTCTTGCCCCAAGCAGACACAAACTCCGTGGTGGAACAGCTCCGTCTTTCTGTCTGAAACAGGCTCCGTTACCAAACGGTTTGTCTGTCTTCTGCCATTTTACTCTTACTACGCACGACCTACAGATATTTGATTCCAGCCCCAGCGCTTTGTTGGCAAAAGCTAAAAGAGCATATGGACCTGTCTGGATATTGGAGGTATCCAGCAACTATACAGATGTCCAGGCTCTAGCCTGAAAAAATTAAAAATGGGGGGCGGCGGGGGGAAAACCTGCCGTGACAGGAGGCAATCTGGAGTCTAGTGACTACCCCGTTTGCATTTTCTTTCTTGTTATAATCAGGTTAAAACTTTAGCTGAAAGATTTTCTTCTGTTTGTCTCTAGGAAACCTCATGCCAAAAAGCACTAGAAAGGGGAGGGTGGGTAAGAGAATGGGCACAGATAAAGATGAAGACTTTAAAAAAAAAGAAAAAAAAAAAAACAAACAAAAAAACCAACCAAAGAACACTCTTGCCATGTGAAACTCCCCACCAGTAATCTGGCATCGGTAGCCAATTCAACATATTTTATTCCAAAAATGTAATGTCTGTTTCATTAATTTTTGGGGCTGCTTAAAGCTGTACAACTATAAGTTGCAAGAGGATTTCACAAACAGTGGAGATTTTGTGGCTGTGACCTGTTATAACCCAGAAAGGACATGCAATGGTATTTGTGTTTTTCTACTGAATAGTTATTTTCAGAGGCAAAAAGCCAAACACTTGCATAACTCACTATTACCGTTCCGTGTATCTACGACATTTGTAAGTGGACAACGCTTTGGCTGACAACGTTGAGCTAGTAAAAGAACAGGGCACGTCTACGGAGAGGGGCCAGTTTAAACATGATAAAGGTTAGAGTAAATAGGATTTCAGTCCTCCCCTTTTTTAAGCAAATGGAGTAATTCTCTGAGCATGTGGAAAAATAATAAACAACCTCTCTGTTGCCAAATAACAGGCCAGCAGTCTAGACTTTTTCTTAACTGGCAATCAACTAGATTAAGAAATTGTGAGTAAACACCTGACATGCTATTTCTCTGCGCCACGCAACTGAATACATGCTACTTATTTGTGAAATCCTACGAGAACCATTCCAGCGTTTGACTCAAGACCAAGGCTGGGGAAGACTTGCAATTCTTACCATTTTCTTGCTGCTGGTGTCAGTGTTGGGGTAGTTTGCAACCACAGGCACTGCGGAGACCAGCGCAGCAGTTCAGCCAGCATCCCCTCAGCTTCCCACTGTAGGCATGTATTTGGTATGTCTGTAGGAAGATACGTGTCTGTGCGTTTGTGTTTCTGTGCGTGTATAAGCTATAATTTGATTACGAAGAAATGTTGCACAGTTTAGTAGACTCAGTTCAGGCCTGGGAGCCAGGAATGCTCAGTGAACTCATTGCAAAGTTATGTAGGCCAAAATTCCCTGTATCATCCTCTGGTTTTAGTCACATTTCGATGCTGTCGGTCTGATTTTTCAGATGAAGAGAGTATAAACAGCTCCCGCTGACATTAGGGAGTTAGCAAGCGCTCAGCTCCTCCACGCTGGTAAATTGGGTCCCCTTGCATGGAAGCAGTCGGTGTCAGAGGCGGTTGCTTTTATCATCTGTCTTCGCACGATGACATACCTCCTTATTATTCCTTATGATCTGTTCTCCGGCTTTTAATGACCCTACAGAGCTAATGAGATGTTTAGTTCCCCCACCCAAGCACAACCATATGGATGAGATGATATCAGGCGCCTCGCTGAAACCATTAAATCTCAGGCATGCAGAATATCCAGAAAGTTCCTGTTTTCGGCGTGTCGGTTTTAGTCTTCAAATGCAGAAGCGTATGGCATGCTCACATGATGTCAGCACCATAACAGAACAAACTGTCTTCTGCAGACAAAAATCCTGTCTATTTTTAACTTTAAAAAGATCTGCAGATGACTCTTCTTCCACTCGGGGTGGTTTTCCTCCCTTCCTCCCCTCCTTCCAGAGGCCCTGGCCGTGGTAACATCACACCGTAATTCTGTATCATGGTAGATGTGGTGGCAGGGAATATGGATCCACAGCAGTGTCCCAGAGTCTGTGGTGGCCTCCTCCCACAGCCCAGAAGCTCTCCTGCAGTGGACAGCTGAGATGCTCCTGCAGAGAGACCACCAGGCTCTCTTTTGCCTTCATGCATCAAAAAGCCAAGACATCCAGGGAGGCCGGCTGTCCTTCCTCAGTTGCAGGGGAGGGACATGAGTGTGACTGCCGAAGGAACAGCCTTGCCAGGCACAGACCAGGAGCTGAAGGTACAACGCCAGCAAGAGCCAGCACGCAGTTAGACTCCTCCTGGAATCATAGAATCACAGAATGGTTAGAGTTGGAAGGGACCTCAAAGATCATCTCATTCCAACCCCCCTGCCATGGGCAGGGACACCTCCCGCTAGACCAGGTTGCTCCAAGCCCCGTCCAACCTGGCCTTGAACACCTCCAGGGATGGGGCAGCCACAGCTTTTCGGGGCAACCTGGGACAGGGTCTCACCATCCTCAGAATAAATAATTTCTCCCTAATATCTCATCTAAATCTCTCCCCTTTCAGTTTAAAAGTGTTCCCCCTCGTCCTGTGGCTCCACTCCCTGATCCAGAGTCCCTCCCCAGCTTTCCTGGAGCCCCTTGAGGGACTGGAAGGGGCTCGAAGGTCTCCCCAGAGCCTTCTCTTCTCCAGGCTGAACACCCCCAACTCTCTCAGCCTGTCCTCACAGCAGGCAGGAGGACCTGCTCACTTCTTCTTTCGGCACACAAAATGGGGAGGGATCCTCACTGCAAACCTCGTCATCCCACCCCAAGGGTCCGCAGCGTCTCCTAGCAAGGATTTCATGCCGGAGGGGAGGCTGCGACTAACATACAGCAACTCCTGGAATGCGTATGGGGGGTAAATGTGAGGGGAGAGGGAAGTGTCAGTCCATCCTGTGCTTTTTCCAGTAGAGGATTGTACCAGTTGGGTTTTAGCATTTAGCTACAAGTGCAACCATTTGCAGTCTTCCTTGAATGAAGGGAAGCATTGGGTATGAAACACAGGAAGAACTTCCTTTACTGTAACTTGTAGGGAGCAAAGGAAATAAAAGCAGAACGGCAGCTAGATGAAGGTCAGATGATCGTATGAATCATACAGTGATGCAAGATATCGAGTGCGCAGCTCGGTGCGCCGCCCAATAAAACCAGATGCCACCTAAGTACACAAATATCACTTACCTACAGTCACTTACCCCACATGGAAGTAATTTCTTTTGCTCAGAGCAGAATGGGCTGCCTTTGCTGTTTTTTTTTTTTTTTTTTTTTTTTTTTTTTTTTTTTTTGATTTTTCTTCCCTGTTTTACTTTGGGGGCTTTCAGATACAGAAAAAATGAAGGGTTGTAANTTTTTTTTTTTTTTTTTTGTTTCTTACTATGATACTGTGAATTTAAAAATCAGGAAAAGATCTATCAGGTAGGACAACAGTGACGATACTGAGGCACAAGCAATTTCTTTAGATTTTTAGGCATTTCATTCCAGCAAGGTGAAAGTTGAGATGTGAGCGTTCCCCAGTCTGAAATACTTGAAGAGGTGATGGAGGCTGCTGTCGGGGTATCGGCAGAGCTCTGCCGGGAAATGTATTTGCAGTTCCCATTGGAAGGGGGAACACCATGGAAATGCATGCAGGGACCTGCCTGGCCTGTAGGAAGCACGCTGACTTCCAGAAACACCGTGACGACACCAAGAACAGTGTTGTCAAGGAAATACTGTTTTTAATAACTGCGTATGAAATGACGGTGCAACTTGAACCAGCAAACTTTGACTTTTCTGGAAAGCTGAATGGGGCTCACTCTATTTTGACACATCGCAGATAAGCTGCCCTCCAAGCACCCCAGTGCCCCTCGATGCCGTTAGGAATGCTCCCAGTGCCGTACCAGCCTGCTGAAAGCCATGGATGGTACCAGCAGATATCTCAACATGTGAATTTTCCAAACTGTTTTAGTGACTAATATTTTTCTCCGAGCTTTGGCCGGTGGGCAGATTCTTTCCATAGGAGTCTGCATGGCATTTAAACAGTTGGGTTTCATTGCTGTCTTTATCCGAGGCAAAATTGCCTTTGCAGTAGAAGTGATTTCTTTTCTATAAACAATTGCTGGAGCAGTTGCTATTTTGTGAACGACTAATTGAGCCGGTCTCCAGGAGGGCATTACAAATGCGCCGTGCTTTTTACAGAAGGTACCAAGAGAAATGGAAACGGTTTGCAGGCTTGCAGTTAAGGAAACCTTGAGGTAGCAGGAACCACCCCAGAGTTTTTTCCTGTTGTGGTCAAAAAGCAGAAAGTCCATACAAATGGTGAAGAGTCTGCAACCAAAACCAGCAGTAAGAGCATTACAATAAGAAACTAAGAGAGCAGAGCTCAGCAGAAGCCTGTGTCCAGGATGGGAACCACCAGCAGCTGCAAGGGCATCTCCAGGGATCCGACCAGTAGCCGGCACTGAGTGACTGTGAGTGAAAACGGGAGCCAGAGGCACCACAAACGTGCCGGTGCGGTGACGGTTGCGCAGCCCCCCGGTGACGGGGTGGCAGATGGAGCTGTTGGTAACACCACGGGCAAGGAGAGGGTTACAGCTCTGTTGGCAAAAGTATTTTCCTCGCTGAGATAGCAAGACCGCCACATGCTCCACTGGTGATGCTCAGCTGCCTCCTTAGTTGACAGTCTGAACAGGAAATAGCCGACTCACAAATTAATTAGAAACGCTTAATGAGCTCTCATGCTTTGTAAGTGATGAAGGCAGAGGACAGACACTGCTGATGGAAGACATTTCCTCTCAAACCGCCTCCGTTGCACACATTCTGAAAAAGCGGGAATTCACCCCGGATTTCTGAGACGGATGACTTGCACTGGACGAAGCCCGCGGGGGCTCCTCCCGAGCTGCCCGAGCCGGCGATTCCTTCTCAGACCAACGGGTGACCTGCCGCAGGAACCTGCGATCCCGCGGGGTCAGCAAGCCTGGGAAAAACCAGACGAGGATGTGACAGTGAACTACAACCGACTTGAAAAGTTGTATTTAGGTTTGGGATTATTTTCCCCCTAAAAATGGGAGTCTGAATTCATAGCTGTGAAGAGCTGCAATTGCCAGGAGCAGCGGGGCTCCTCATGAGACAGGACAGAGCCCTCGATTTTAATGCTAAATCAGTTCAAGCCTACAGTTCTCAAAAAACTGTATCTGTTTCCATGGGAAGGGCCTGCTTTTCACTAACCTATAATTTAAGAAATGGTTTGCAGATTTAAACTGTATTTTGAAAAATAAATTTGCCTCCAGGCTGATGGCTTTTACAACCTAAGCAGCCTCAGAACAATGTCATGTGAAATGACAGAGATCAAGACCTTTATTTAAACTGTTGGAGCTGTACAAGAAAAACAAGGCTGGAGAATAAAGCGCACGATCATTAATTATTGCGGCACAACCAGCACAGCTGTAATTATCTTGTTCGCCGAGAATGTCTCCCGCAAATTTTATCAGTCATATTGTTAATACATGGAAACAGGAGCCCTTGTTCCTTCTGCTCTTTCGGTAGTGATCAAAATTAGACAAGATTTCTAGTTACAGCTGCTATTAATAAATCTGCTCCTTGAAAATTTGGTAGTTAATTTCTTAGGATTCAGTGCACTCAATAAGCTATTGAAAAATATAATTGCTCGTGGCTGTAATTTTGAAGTAATTATAGAAGAATTGCTGAATGTAGGCTTTTCAAATGCATCGAAGTTCTCCAAAGTGAAAAGCATCTCTGGCAGGAAAAATCAAGCGCACAAACGCGTTCCTACCCTCTTCCCAAAAGTCACTGTTTGTAAACGCCTTTGCAGCGTAATGACCTTTCGCGCTCCCCATGCCAGAGGCTTTAAGCGAGGGGCTTTGCTCAGGAGAGGTCCCACCAGCCGGCCAACATCAGCGCCGGGAGCCGGCCAAGTGACTCGCTGCCATCACCCTGTACGGACCCGGGCTTTGCCTCCCTGCGCGCTCACCGCTGCTTTCTGTGCCGGCTCCGGGCTGATTATAAACCACTTTCCTTTGGTGACATCAGTGGAAACATTCTAGAAATTCATTCTATTAGCCAAGAAAACTAAAGTAATAAGCCTTTAGGAAGTAAGATGCGCACTTCTCGGGGAAATGCTCTCACCCATCTTTCTCAGCCCAACTACACGCGCTTCCATAAGCAACACCAGTTTCATTTTCCACGGCGCTCGGGGAAAACATTTGTTTTCCATTAACAGGCTGGGACAAACTCCACCTTCAGCTCTCCCGCCCGGCCCCAGCGATGCCACGAGCGACGCGTACGTGTGTCCCAGAGCGGCGACTTCAGCCCATCCTGCTCGAGAAGGAAACAGCAGCGAGAGCAGCCCTGCATCTCGCCTACGGCAATCGCTACAGCGCAGCAGAGCCACGACGGGCCACCGCGGCAGCATCCTGCGCCTCCTGAGTGGTTTTCCTTGGGAAAAAAAGCTGAGTCTGTCCCACCAGCAGCACAAAAACTCACGCTAAGGAGTTAACGAAGGAGAAAAAGCAAGTTCCAGATTAAACAGATGCTCTGGTTGTGGTGGTTAGAAACTGAGCAAGGGAGCAGCCAAAGGCACGGCGGTCGGAGAACGTTCCCCTCTCTCAGTGGTTTAGAAAGCGCAGGATAGATGAAATCCTGAAACAAAAAAATACCGGGGTTGAACAATGTCTTTACGGGCTAAAACCCGGCTGGCCAAGGAATGGCCCCAGGCTCCCCGGGGACACAAGCTGCAACTGGCCTCGCAGGGAGCTGCTCCCCCTGTTCACGCGAGGTTCTGGTCTTGTAATGGGAAGAACTTGAGCCAGGGCAGGACGTGTCCCTCCTGCCACCCCCACCCCGGGATAATAAAAGTTGAAGACTTTTCTTGGTCTGTAACTTCATCTCTGAGAAGACGTACCTACAGAAAAACTGTTCCCAAAGGAGCCGGGTTGCAGGTCCTTCAGGAAAACAACAGCAAACAGAAAGCACAAAGGCATTTGGGGAGCGAGGGGTGGATCACCCAGGACCCACCCGGCCCCCAGCCTGAGGCTCCTCTCCCTGCCCAGGGCCTGGCCGGGGACCGGGACAGGCAGAGCAGCTGTGTCACAAGGACCAGGCTCCTCCTTATCTCCCGTGCTGCTTTGGAAATCCGGTACCAACCTATGGCCCAAATACTTCCTTTGGGATGCTGCGATAAGGACCTGCCGGCTGGTCCAGGATGCCTCATCGATGCAGAGCTCCGCCGTGCTTCCCAGCTCAGTGGTGGAAATCCAGGGCGTTGGTGGAAAGCTGGCCTTGAAACAACAGCGAGTGTCTGCGGCAGGACCGGAGCGCCCGAGCCCCAGCTGAGCGAGCCGGACTGGCCCCGCAAACCACCGGGGCTGGTTATTCCACCCCGCGCCCACCACAGCCTGGCTCATGGGGCTCCCATCAGTGCCAATCCACGTGGGCAAGCTGCCTTGCCACAGACTGGCCACACTGGGCATGGCTCAGACCCACAGGGGCCTTGAGCAACAGGTACCGGACAGGGGCGGCCACCACGTGCTGGCGTTCGGCTGACGTGTATCAACGTCACGGCTCAGGGAAGGAGCCCGTGTTGCCATGCTGTGGCTCTCGGCTCGTTCAGGAGATACGATCTTGTGGCAGAGGTGACCGTGCAGAGCCCCCCCCTCCGCCGGCAGCGCAGGAGGTGCTGCCGGGAGCCTCACCACAAAACACTTGTGATGTTCTTCAGGGAGCCGTTCCTTCAGCAGTAACATCTCAAACCACAGGACCAGCTGCTTACTGTCATCTGCCTTACTTCTACACCACCTTCTTCCGTGCAGTAATTACCGGTGATTGGCGTTAAGAGCTCTCCCTGCCCTGTTGCGGCTGGTTCTCAGGAGGTCAGATGTGACTCCCCACCCTCGGAGCAGATGTCTTCAGCTCTCGCTGGGAACAAACAGCTGGAACAGGCAGAGGTTTAGAAATCAAATTCTGCTGCTGTACAAATATTTTCGGGAATGAAAATAAACAAAGACATGGGAGTAACATGCTTCCTCCCGCTACCATGCTTCCTAGGAGGAGACAGGCTGTAAGAGAGCAGAGGACCTGCGCAAGGCCCAAGTGGGTGACGGCTCACACGAAGCTGTTCATTTCCAGAGGCCACACAATGTGTCCAGCCTTGCAGGATGGCCAGCAGACGTTGCCGAGGCAGGGAACGCTGCCCAGCAGTGGTTCCTTGGGGGAGAGGAGAGCCGCAGCACCTCTCCGACACACAGCCCCTCGTGCCAGCGGCTCAGCCAGTTCCCGTGGGGATCCATGGCTCTGTGGGAAGCTCCATGTCTGCTCTTTCTGTGCCGGTGGGGGCAGGACCTCACACCACCGTATGTCGGTGCTGAGTGAGCTGCATGTCCTGCAGTGGCACTGATAGAGCTGGCACACTGCGGCTGAAACCTGGAGGAAATACTTAAAATATGAGAAGCTCACCATGACCCAGCAATGTGCGCTGGCAGCCCAGAAAGCCCCCCGCATCCTGGGCTGCATCCCCAGCAGCGTGGGCAGCAGGGCCAGGGAGGGGATTGTGCCCCTCTGCTGCGCTCTGGGGAGACCCCCCTGCAGTGCTGCCTCCAGCGCTGGGGACACCAACAGCAGAAGGACATGGACCTGCTGGAGCGGGGCCAGAGGAGGCCACGGAGATGACGGGAGGGCTGGAGCCCCTCTGCTGGGAGGCCAGGCTGGGAGAGTTGGGGGTGTTCAGCCTGGAGAAGAGAAGGCTCCGGGGAGACCTTCGAGCCCCTTCCAGTCCCTCCAGGGGCTCCAGGAAAGCTGGGGAGGGACTCTGGATCAGGGAGTGGAGCCACAGGACGAGGGGGAACAGTTTTAAACTGACAGAGGGGAGTTTTCGATTGGATATCAGGAAGAAGTTTTTCACTCTGAGGGTGGTGAGACCCTGGCCCAGGTTGCCCAGAGAAGCTGTGGCTGCCCCATCCCTGGAGGTGTTCAAGGCCAGGTTGGACGGGGCTTGGAGCAACCTGGTCTGGTGGGAGGTGTCCCTGCCCATGGCAGGGGGTGGAACTAGGTGGTCTTTAAGGTCCCTTCCAACCCAAACTGTTCTGTGATTCTACAGAGATCATGTTTTTCTGTCTGGGTCAGCAGTTAACCCCCACTCTGCTGGTTGGGAACTGTGCGGTGCCTCTGCCGTTACCACATCCCAACGCTGCTCGTGCTTGTCCTCCTCTCCCCCCAGAAGGCAGCAGGACTCGCAGCATCAGCTGTGCAGATTGCCGCCCCGCTCTGGGGCAGGATGGGGGACATCCCTGTTCCTTCCCACTGACCCCCAGGGAGAGGAAGAATTGACCCCCCCTTCGGGGGAGACACCGGCATGTCGGGCACAGCCAATTTACCTTCTAGCTCCTCTGCCAGGAGAGGTCTGGAAGCAAAGCCCACGTTACTGGGGAAGCAGATTCTGCTTGAGAAGCCTGGATAGATCCCACCAGGATTTGAACTTGGGGTCCTTCGACTGCCAAAGCTAAAAAGCGCCGATTCCAGTAAAGCACCATCTCCAGCGAGCGCTAGCAACACTTTCCAAGGACCCGAGAACTGGTGTATTTAGCTTTGCCTGTAGGGATAGCAAAAGCCACATTGTACACCGCGAGCCAGGAAGGTCGTACGGTCGGTGTGTGAAGCCTGGAACTGCTCCTGTAGCCCACGAAAAAAACGAGGGGACGGCTGGAGCAGACCGTGCACGCTGCAGCACACCAACAGCGGCGTCACTTCCAGCCCAGACACAGACTGGGAAGACGCGTGTATCTCCAGGATACGTGCTCATTTTTAACTCCAGCTACAAGGCCACTATTTTTTAACGATAAATGTTTAAGTCACGTTTGCGGGGGGAGAAGAAAGCGACAGCGGTTGGGCAGCGAGCTGTTCAGGAGCTCTGTGCCTTCCTGCAGCCAACAGCGACACAGGGAGCTGCTTCCCGCCCCGGGGCTCCAGCCCTCGTCCTGCGGTTACTCCGCACAAAGCCACGCAGAAAATAATCACCTCCTCCGTAATCACGCAAGGGATGACAGACACTGTGGGACTCGGATGCCCATGGCTTGTTTCCCTGCCTTTGCCTAGGCAAAAGTGAATTAGCTTTCCCCTTTGTTTCAGGAAAATGAAGGGAATTACAGAAAAGGAGTAACAATACATTAAAAATAACTGGCTAGCACATGCTATATCCCAGTCTAGCTGGAGAGTTAAAAAGGAAATCAATTCTGGGCATTAACACCTGATTTTTCTGGATGCTGCAGTGATTATACTGCTGAATTTACTGCTAACACAATCGCTTGCCAAACACCCACACAGACACATGATCACCAGCTCACCTCGCGCGTCCCCGGTCAGGAGGACACCTCATGACCGTCTACTCCGGTAACACAAAATTCTCTGTCCTGTTAGGTGGAAGAACGCTGCAGGAGGGCTGACAGTCCATTTAAAGCAGGGGTGCAGAGGTGTGCCGCACCAGTGTCCCGGAGCAGAGTCTCCCTGCCTCTTCTGCAGCACCAGCTGAGCCTGAGCATCTCCTGCCGCAGATTCTGCCGGAGCCGGGACTCGGTGCTGCCCGCTGCACCCCTCCAGCGCTGCGGTGGGATGGCAGGCTCTGCCTTTTGAACCCACCATGGCACAGGAACACTAGGCCAAGCAATAAACCCCTACGTTATAATTACTAAAAGGCAATTGATTCTCCATCGATTGTTTTCACATCGCCCCACCCACACAGAGCACCGAGCCCTTTGGTATCAGGCTGCTCAGGACGGGAAGCGAGAATGCGCGCTCTGAGCAATCCATCCGTTCCCGGCTCGTAGGGAAAGCTCACGGTGGTGTTACAGCACCGGTTTGAACACCCACAAGTCTGCCGCTACGGCTTTCATTCCTCCTAGAGATGAAAGAAAAAAAAAAAAAATAGTCGGGTAACGGGTATCTTTTTACAGGAGGGGACTTGGCAGGTGCAAGCGGAAATCCTGGAAAGCTCCGACGGGAGCCGTCTCGCTGTGCTGCCCATCCCGTCGCCGAGTCTCCTGCCCAGCAGCCGCAGGACGGGGCCCAGGGCTGCTTACCTCTGCTCGTGCCCCAGCTCGTCCCTGTCCCGCACCTGGGGAAGGTACGTGCCAGGGACATAAACCACGAGAAAGCTTATCAAAAATAGAGGATGCAGGTACTTCAGGCAAAGGTCTCCGTCTTTTGCCGGTTACTTATCCCTCTTCAGGAACACAGGACCTGTATTAATCCGAATGCTCTAAAAGCCATCGTGGGGACACTCTGTTACACCTTCCCAAGTTAATTCTTTTTTTCTGTTGTACGATTATTACTTCACTTTTCTTGAGAGCACTGTATCATAATTTGAACTTATATTTAATAAAACCTTATGAAGACTTCTCATTAACCTTTACTCCTGTGCAGCGGCCCAGAGAGACAGAAAAGGGATTGTAACTGGGCAGATGGGCACAAATATGGTAACTTGTAGGAAAGGAATTACAAACGCTCTGCTAGTGTGACAGATTGCTTTGCAGGCAAATTCGGGAATGGATGTACGGACCCGTGCAGGGACCATGGCTTTATGCATACCTCTGTTCTCCTCGTGCAAAGTCAAGCATCAGCACGGATGGTCAGGACCAGCTTCCCATCTTACCATCGCTTTTTTTGGGCCAACGACATTCACAACTGACGGGACAGCAAGTTCAAACACAAATCCCTGTTTGAAATGACTAATTCCGTAAGAGACCCCAAATGAAATGGCTGCATCACCTCCGAGCAGCAGGACGCACGCCCTAAGAGGGATGTGCGACAGGAGACGGGACAGATGTCAACCTTGAGATGGTTACGGGTTACACACTCACCAACACTCTTGTACTACGAGTATAAAAAAATGGACACAAAAACGTACCAGAAGTAAATTGACATACTGTATTTATTGCACAAATTTCCCCTAAAATTGGGAATGGTTATTATAATACAAGTGCACATCTTGGGAAATATATACAAAACCAGAAGAGATAACAAGTATGTACATTTTACCCAGCATTTTACAAGTACCACCATCTAAATAATTTAGAGAAAGCAAAAAATTGTCATAAAACATCTATAACAACTAATAGGGAAAACATATGCAAGGTGTAAAATCCTTTCTTTTAAATATTTTTTGTTCTTAGCAGCCCAGTGTTTGCCAATTGCAACAAAACCAAATTTGCTCATTTGTGTGTCTAGTAGACTTAGTTTTCAGCCAGAAAATTAAGACATGTTAATAGAGATTGGTAATAGTGGAAAAAAGAAACCAAATGCTAGTTTTCTATTCACATAAAACAATCGCGATACACTTTTTAAAAGTCGATGCAATAGTCCTGTAAAAGATCCCTTTTTGTATTATTTAGCAAATAGACATACGTACCACATTGTTCATGTACCCTAAAAGTTAACTTACAGAATACCTTCCCATCACGTGAGGGTTTTGGTTGCGTTTTGACCACAATACTGCTCGAGAGGGTGCCACCGTGCTGGGAGCCGCCGCTCGGCCCCGGGGCTCTGCGGGGACCGGCACCGGTGGGTGGACGACGGGGAAGCCGCGTCCATGGCCGCTTCGTCTGGGACTGACTGAACACATCATTACGACGGCGTTAACGGGTTGGGTTAGGCAGAAGACAGCAGAGAAGGATGCCACCGAACCACCACCTTTTTCTCCTTCTCAGGTTAACACTAATTTCAAGCTGTGCAATGGCCTTTCTTGAGAGTCAAATCCGCTTCAAAGCAATACCCACAATTTGCCTAATAATGGTTAAATGGAGGAGAACATAGTATTTTCCTGTAAAGATGCATTATAAGCACAGTCCTGGAGATGCCAGGATTACGGTGCCGTGCTGCCCAGCTATTTGGGCACGGATGAACCCGTGTGAGGAACCTCCCCGGAGGCAAGGGCAGGAGCTCGTCCTTGGGGCTCCTCACCTAGGGCCACAACGCCCGCACCCGGCAGCACTGAGCCCAGCAGCACTAACATCGTTAGGTTACAACTGCAAATCTATGTACAATGTTCAGAATCGTAACTATTGGCTATATAACGTATCATAGCAAAGAGTTAAAAATTCATATTCTGAGCTCAATCCTATATTTCATTAAAAATGTGTTTACACAACTGGGCCCCTATGTTTTGTGCTCATTCCAGAAGCCAGATGTAATGTAATTGTGTGGTGAAGAAAGGACATTTGAAGAATAGAGGAGAAACATATCCTTAGATCACATATTAAACACAAGTTTCTTCCCTGCAGCAGTCAGCATTAGATTTTATATACAAAAGAGTTTCAAATGACACTGCCTGTATTAACGTCTGGTTTACTTACTAACGTAGACTCAGTCCTACGTGAAAACGGGTGTGGGTTTGCCGTGTAGATCTTCCCTGGAACAGAGTCTTAAGTTACAGATTTGAAATATTACTGAAAAAACACTCTGGGTGAAATCCTGGCCCCAGCAAAGGAAGGGAGGAGAGTTTTATCGTTGACAGCGGTGGGGCAGGGATCTCTCCTATTGTTTTCAAGTTTATCAAATGGTTAAAATAGATTTGTATTTAAAATAACTCGGCAAACAACAATAGCAGGCGTGCTATACTATTGAAAAGATGATTACAGAATGACATATTTATAGAACTGTTTATAGAGTTCAGCGACCAAGTGAACACGTATCTCCTACTTCTGTAGATAATCCATGAATTTCAACACACTAAACATAATCGATGAAAACAACCTAAAAATCAGCAACGTTAATTGGCTGCTAGGACAAATACGCAAAGAAAAGCCTATAATGAAGTGTCCAGTTAAACTGAGGTAGTAGAGCCTTTGAAAACATAATCCACCTACCACTGTATATTTACATTACTTACACCAGATTGGGTCCATCAGCTATTCGTACAACTATTGTATATACAATGACAAAACAGTGATGGCCGAGTAAAGGAGAAATGCTGAGAAAAAAATAAACAACATTTCCTGCTGGTAATTACACAAGTGAGTAGAAAAGGGCAAGAGTCATCTGCATCAAGGGTATACTTGTCAAAAAATATTTTTGATATTACTATACTATGGTGTAATCAATGTTCAATTTTTGTAGAATGGTTTTAAAAAATATATCAATTAGTTACCTGAGCAATTAAGGGTAATAGTCTATTCATTTTTTCCCCAATGCTTTGGTACAATTATTTCTAGTTCATTATTTCAATAGCTGACTGACTGCTGTAAAAAGAATATGATGTTTCAAGAACATTATAGACCATAAAAAAGTTAGAGGTAATAGTCATGTCATTCTGGGGACCCCGTGGGGAAATCTCAGCCAACATTCTCTTTAGATTTTTTTTTTTTTTCCCTTAACATTTTGATTACACTGTGGAAGAAAAGCATCGCTTAGTATAAAGCAACATTTAAACATTATAAACATTTAATACTGGTTACAACATCCGGCCAAGAAAGAATCTCCATCGCTAGTTTGTCTGTTGGCCTCTTCCGCCCTCCTCCCTGCCCCCCCCCATACCCCCTTGCTATTCCCTCTCCCCAGGAGGAAGATCATAAATAAATTTGGGAGCTGAGTGTCATTAATAAGCTTTTT
>VYXH01012167.1:108731-122805 GCA_013397275.1 Burhinus bistriatus | reverse complement strand
AAACCAACCCCCCCCCTCCCCCCCGTTCTTCCTCTGGGAAGTATCCAGAATTTGACTATGACATGAAAAAGTAGAACTTGTTTTCAAATCATTGCAGCTTGAGAATTACAGATCTTAACGAGATCCTAATCAGTAGAAGCCAGTCTGAAGGCAGCTGCTGCATTCTCTTGTTCAGTTTATAATTGGCAATAGCATCATACATCTCTCAAAGCAGTTCTTCCTTGCATTTCCCAATATAAATGACAGTTAGCCACTGTGGCAGAAACTGATAAAAAAATGCAGATCTTCAGCTTTCGCTAAAATCTTTGCTTTTCTGTGGTTGAAATCTCGGGCTTATTCATTTTTCTTTTTCTTTATCCTTTTTTATAAATGACCAAGTGGGAGAGGAGAAGTCTCCAACTGTTTGCATAAGGTGCAGTCATATATGGAGGTGCTGCAGCTCAGCGAGCAGTTTGTTTTAATTGCTTCAAAGAGAAAGAAGCCAGAACAAGTTGTCTTCCACTTTGTTTCCAGAGGGGGGAAAAAAGTCAACGTCTACAACCTCTGGCATTTTAAAGTAGTATCTGGGCAACATAGGGAGAGTGAGTGCTTGCTACAGCTGCCAGTAAAGGGAGGTCGCTGGATTCAATCCTAAAAGGAAGCAGAAGAGTCACATTTAATCTAACCCGAAAGGTAGCTGGGCTGAACACGTGCGTTAGTAACCACACTGCCTGCTCAAGCCCAAGTGTTTGAGCGTACACAGCTCTGAGTGGCTGGACATTCTTTAAGCAAAAGCGAAGCCCATCGCGCTCCTCTCCTAATGCAGCACTGCCAGCTGGGTTACACGCTGCAGCCACCAGATTGTTTCTAACATCCCCTCCAGACGTGCCTGCTCGCGCTGGTGAGCGACAGCTCTGCACTGTCAACGCTGCCTCAGCTCCGACCTGCCTGTCTGCTTTTTTTCACAGGGCCAGCAAACTGGTGAGACAGCAGATGGAGGGAGGAAAACCAGCAGATTCCTTCCTACCCTCAAACTAAAGGGAGCAGTAGTTGGGGGTCAAAGCGCAGGAGCAGAGGACTAGGCTCCTCCAGCTACCAGGGAAGCCCTGGCACCGTGCTGCAGCTTCCCCCACAGCTGCTCCCCCATCTCCAGCTCCACACGTGCTCCGTGTGCCTTCCTGCTCACCCTGTACTCCTCTGCCTGAAACGATATTCAGAGCCTTCCTACAACTACCCCTTAAATAGCTCCTCCGCCTGTGCCCCACACCCACAGCGAAGTATTATGTGCCTTACATGACACAGAGGGTGTTTTCTGCCATGTAGGGAAAGTCAACGTGGAGGACTGAGGTGCCCCACATTGTTCAGTGATGACTGACCAACTAAGGAAGGAGCCTGATAAGCGCTGGAGTGCTGAGCCCATCTTCCTGCCCGGAGGGAAGAGAGAAAGCCTGGGGGATCCTGAGGATCCTCGGGATCAAGCAATGGCTAAGGAGAAGTCTGCGGCCATGGGTGATTTATGTCACACCAGGGTTCCAGTCCCATTTAGGAATCCATTTTGCTGTGCTTAGAACAAGCCCCGGCAGAGGATTTGGCACCAGGAAACCCAGGGCAGCACTGCTTGGAGGAAGTTTGTGATCGTACCCCAGCACCACGCCCAGCTCCTTGACGTGAACTCTCATCTGGCCCTTGAGATACTCGGACAGCATCTTGCTTTTGAAATAGAGCTCCTGCAGCCGATCTTCCAGGTGCATAACACACTAGAAAGCAAAGGGAGTTGTGTCAGGGAGAAGACAGTGCTATATCGAAACCGCACCCGGCCTCAAAGCAAAACAGCGCAGACCCCATACGTCTGCTGCCTTTTCCGTGGCCATGCCTAGGTGAGTAATTAGTAAGATACTGGCAATTTTTTCTGCACTGGCAAGACTCTCACTTCTAAGCATAAGCCTTTGATCGCATGTTAAATTAGAATTAATACGACAGCTGTCTTGATTAGACAGCAGCGTTTAAATGGACAGCTCTAAAAGGTACATCAGGGGATGCACTGGCTACTAAAATTGTGGCTACAGATAAATAAACTAGGCAGGCCTTTACACCCTCTTTAACCCACAAAGTGAAAGGATGCTTTAAAAACGTCGCCCTCTCAATTATCATTCATACTTACAAAGTTTGGAGATAAGTTATGCTTGTAAAGCTGAAGAGTGGAATGAAGCAGGTTGGAGACAAGACTTGAGACTAACACTTCTTTTCCGAGCTTATTATCAATCATTCGTCTCTGGCTACTGGCCACTTGCACCGTCCACTTGTCCGTGTCTGCAATAATGCAGACAGCTTCTGCAATCGGTTCATCCAGAACAGGATGCTAGAAACAAAAAATGAATAGCAGAACCCTGAGAATGACAAATGACAACAGTCTTTTCACAAAACATCGTCATCCTGGATAGCAGGGATAGCGTCCCAGACACTGCTTCAGCTAAAATACAGCAACATGTGCCAAGAATTGCATTCCGTCTATTAAAAACAGAGCTCTACCGTAAGCAAGCCACAGTCTTAGGATAGTTGCTTCTTTTCTTTCATTTTCTTCTAGGCTTGAAAGTGTGTCCCTGGCTGACGATTCTATCTTTTGATATTTGATATAAAGAGTTCTGACATATCTAAAGTATATTTTAAACCCCTAAAACTGAAAAGTACCAAAACCCCAACTTGCTGTTCAACATGGCTGTGTGTTATTAACGAGGTCGGTTTTATTCTCAGTTGTCACCGGTTTCCCTTTATGGAAGGGCCAGCAGAGGGAGTCAGGAACCAAGCCTGCACCCAGCTCCTCCACTCCTTCCGATAAGCGATTTACCTCCTGTCTAAAGCCATGGAGGTTTTAAAAAGGAAGTATTTGGAACCCCACTGTCTTTCAACAATATATTTGAGACTGGACCGTTAGGAAGCACATCCTTCCAAAGAGTCCCGCAGGGACTTCATACAGGGCTAGGACGCAGTTATTATTTTACTTGAAGTCGAGCGTATAAAATCTTGCTCGCTCCTTTCGTATCCTCTCAGTCTTTGACTTCTGCAATTGAAGTTTAAGTCTGCTGATGGACGTGCACCTCTATTAGGTTATATTTCAGATACTTCTGTTTCATAGCAGCAGCTACCTCTGCTGCCTGAACTTCAATTACACTTCAGAAATGGCTTAAACATTTGGCTTAAACCACAGTGACTTAAAACAGCCCCTAGAACAGCTGCGCAGGGAGCGAAAACTCCCCCCAGCAGGGTAAGGCACAAAGAAAGGGGACAGTAACGCAGGGAACGGCTGCAGGAAGGGTAGCCGTGCCATCTGTGTAAGGTGTGATGCACGTCATTAACTTGAGAGGTGTCAACGAAGGGGACATTTCGGAGGCTCCCAAGGGAGCGCTCAGAGAAGCAGACTGCCTGCTACCAGTCTGTGCACGGGTCTTTCCCCATTCCCTTGGGAGCAGCATCACACTTTTCAGTGACAGCCTGCTTTCCACTTCTCTCCTGGTGACTATAAAAAGGGGTAGGAAATGCCACACTTCCCAGTCACGCCTCAGTTCATCTATGAAGAAGCTTCTGTGGAGAGGAGATGATGAGAAGTGTGAGTCCCCTTAGGACAATCATCTTTGTATTAGTTTCTCCTTTTCCAACAAAGCCAGCACGACTGGAACCTTTGACTACAATCCTAAAAAAAGGAGTAATGTCCCCAAAATAC
The DNA here is from genome assembly GCA_013397275.1 of Burhinus bistriatus. Lineage (NCBI taxonomy): Eukaryota > Metazoa > Chordata > Aves > Charadriiformes > Burhinidae > Burhinus > Burhinus bistriatus. The sequence goes on along the minus strand of VYXH01012167.1, from coordinate 119,108 downwards.
TGAGCATTCCTGATGGCTTCACCACAGAGGACACGTTCTGCCTCACAAGTGGCAGCACGTTGGTTACATGTGCATGGGAAGAGGAGGGAGCAAAGGGAGCTTCTGCACAACCACTGCAGCAAGAATCCATGTCTGGGAAGAGATGCACAGCAACCTCAGCGTTTGGTCTTGTTTAACATCATTCCATCTGGTGGGCATGCAACCATCAGCAGGCTGCCATGTCTGCAGGAGATGACCATTTCTCTATGGCTTAGCACAGAGATCCATGTTCTCAAGGGCACAAGCCTCTCAGCTGGCTTCAGCAGGAGTCTAAGGTTTTGTGCTCCAGATTTGCTGTGAAATAACCACGTTTTTCAGATACATTAATTGAGAGAGGAGACAAAATTGGTGACGTAGGACTGGAGAAACCTGAAGAGAGCTGTGACAGTAAATATTTCCACTTCCAGCAGGTTTGTACATTCAAAAACATTTGCCCTTCCCTACTGTGACAAATACATTTACCAAATATAGCTTAATTACCTGCACAGCGTGAGACAAATCTGACACCAAACAGTGCCTCAGCTTTTCATCACTTCCTATTCCTTGCAAGACAAAGTCAGGGACATAAGATGAACAGTAGCCACCTAGTAAGGATCTTCCAAAATTGGCAATACTGGGCTGGACAGAGTTCACTTCAACTAGTTTTGACCTGCAAGAAAGGCATATCAGAGATGCACAATAGTAAACACCAAATTCAGCTTACGGAGAAGCTCCATTCTCACATTTGTCATATCTCTTCTAACTTTCATTCAAGCATTTTTTAAAAAGAAAGAGTTTAAAGTCAGCTTTTGCAGTCAGACCACTGTGGAAGAAAAGGACATGAGCCAAGATCGCAACGCACAATTAATATTTTTTTTCCAGACCACTAATCTCTTTATATTCTTTTACAACCAGCAAGCTCAAGAGACGCTTTTCCAACCACTGATGCCAAGTTAGGCTACATTCCTCCAAACATGTGACATGAGAAGAGGCTGTATCTTTTTTCGGCTCTATTACTGCTGAATAGTACTTACCCAGGGAAAGGAATCTCATATTCTTCTGCCCAATCTTCTTGCTCTCCTCCATAATAGTTACCACTTGGTCTAGTTAGATCGTGACCTGTATCCTCACTTTCGCTGTCACCCAGGGCACTATCTGAACTCTCGTTTCTTGGAATGTCCCAATCAATCCCTGGGGCGACTTTTTTCTCTATGTTTTCTCTGTCCCCATGGGGGACGCGAATAGAGATGTTCTCTCTTTGGTCCTGCTCATTAAAGCAGTTTTTGTAGGTCTCTTGTCGAACAGAGTCCATAAATTTACAAAATTCACTAGCTGGTTTGCTAGTCTTTGTACACAGCTTTTTAGAAAACTCTAAACTACTGTTGTGAGCAAGGAGATCTGTAGCTGCTTGCCCTGGAATATCATCAATAGTCCGGGTTTCAATTGAACTGTCATCAGTGAAATATTCATCAAACAGACTCATGCTTTCAGCGTTGTATGGATTTGGATTCCAGCTCTGATGCTCACTAGCAACTTGAGGAAAGGGTTCAGCCGTCCCACAGTCTCTATTTTGGTCCTCAACAGTTTGTTTAGCTTCACAGTTCTGATCAGCAGACACTCCTTCCTCCGTTGCTGGCGGGCTGTGATGCCTAGCAATTTGTTCCACTACTGCCTGACTTCTGAGTTCAATGTCTGAATCGGGTGACATGGAATCTCCGATGAGGAAAGTCACCTTTGTCTGAGCTTCAGCAGCACTGCAAGGAAACGCATCGCAGAAGAGCTTATCCGGCGGCTTCTTTTCCACAGCAATACCAGGTGACCTTGTTACACTGACCGCCTGGTTGCCCGATTCCAGCGAGTCTTCATTCCTCCACACATTTGCCGTTGGCTCCAAACCAGATTCTGTCACTACACGTTTTTCTGGTGAAGCTGACCCTGTGCACACCACAGTCTCTAGTTTTGCGTCCAGGCAGGGTCTCGGTTGCTTAACATCAAGAGCATCTTCTGGGCAATCATCAGGAACAATAGTTCTGTTCTCATCTGAAGAAGTTTCCAGCTCTACCTTAGGAGTGTTTTGAGTGTCTTCTCTCTCTTGTTGTGAAACACCTTCCATGTTTTGTGCAAGAGAAATCGGACATTTGCAATATTTACAGCTGCAGTTAGAAGTTCTCATTTCTTCAGACTCCGTCGGTAGCAAGTTGCCCCTGTTCTTGTGCATTGTGACAAGCACATACTCAGATTCTTCTACTTCTCCTTTCTCCAGCGTGGTAGTTATAACAGTTCCAGGCATGACAATGGCTTCATCTTCCCCATTTTCTAGAAGATGCGTCTCTTGAAGTTCAGAGCATCTGATGAAGTAAGTAAGGAAATAAAGCAATCTCTGTACGAGGTCATGCCTTTTGCCAACCACAACTGTTTTCGCTAATCTCACAGGTGATCCAATAGCCCCATACAGGTCACCTAGAATAGGAAATAAAATAGACAATTATTTTTCATCTTTAAAATAAATTAGTCTTCTAACAGACAATTGTTGTGGCCAGTTTTCAAAGGCCAGGTCTACAACAGAAAAATACTAAACCAGAAGAGTGAAGACAGCCATGCTAGTATTTTTTTTTCAATACAGAGAATCCCAAAGATGCTGTTGGTATCGTATGTAAGGTGACACGCTGGTCAGGGAGACATCTGATCTCACATATTAGGGAGTATTCGCACCACCTAACTTCAGTGCCTAGCCTTGGAGGCTCATCTCCTGGGTTCCTTATATAGTCACGGGAGAGAAGAGGCATCTGCTCTGAATTACCCTGGATAGTCTGGAAACTGGGCTGAACTTTTACCCACCAAGAGAAAGCTGTAAGGAGAAACAAACCTATGCCAAGAATGGGGGCAAAAAGGGACAGTGGCGGGTGCATAGCTGAAGCCAACTTTCTTCTCTTCCCTCCCCTTGATCTGTACTATGGGTTAGATGGGTTGTTTTGACTATATTCCAGATTCACCTGAGGAAGTGCCTGTGCACGTGTTGTTCTGGAGGTATTAGGACGCTGCATGAATGCAGGGATGGAGGGACAAGGGATGCAAGAAGCCTCAAAGGCCAACCCAACCCCAGTGGATCCCTTGAGTCCCATGCGCTCTGAAATCAAGTCTTCTTGCCAAGATACTGGCCATTCCTGCCTATACCAGAATAGGGCAACCTCACAGAACTTTCCTTTCCCTTCCCTAACCAAATTCCATGAGAGTTTGTGTGCAGAGCAGGACAATCTGACTAGAGAGGAGGAACCTCATCTCCTCCCCTCTACTCAGCAATTAGAAGACAGTATGACTAGCTACTCCATCGACTAGGCTTGGAGACCTTACCCAGGGGGTTGCCTAGTCACGACTTCCTGTACTGTGTCGCTCCTTTGCCTGTTGTATTGAGAGTATGTTCATTTCTTATCAAAAGATGGATTTCCTTGATTTGCTCTTTCCAGAACTAGGCTTATTGATAGCAGCATCCCAAAAAATAAAAATTGATTTTTCTTATAGAGGGAGGACCAGAGGAAGACTGGAATCCTCCATCATCACCAGGGCAGGTGACTTTAAGAGACCTGCCACAGATGACTAGAGGGCTTTACTTTTTAACTACCATTTTATAATTGGTAATGCTGTAAGAAATTACAGCACATATAAAAAAATACAGTGACCACCTCTAAGGTTGAAATACAGACTTTTGTCTCATTTTGAATTAAAAAAAAAAATTAATTCGGGGGGAAAGTAACAAGCACTCATAAAAACCACTGCGTGCATACCCATTGATGTAAAGCTGTTTAGAGATGTTTGCCACATACCAAGCTGTGCCCACAGTGGGTTGTATGGATGAGTTTTGGCCAACATGTCCACGCTCTGGGAAGAATGTTTTTCCAGGAAGATTCTTATAGGCGGCTGGCCATTCGGCATGACGGTAGGGACCCAAGCCAAGTGGTTAGTCAGGACTGCAGTCAGTAAAGCTGGTAAAAACCTGAAGGCAAAATATTCAACATAGTTTTTTTGCAGGTACACACTCTGGATGTTAAAACTGATAGCAGTTCTACAGTCTATATGGATCAAGGATTGCAGAAACAACCACAAAGTCAGCAGAGATCATCCCTTCGGTCCTGGTTCTTTGAGGAGAGACCGGAAGGCTCTACCCTCCCTCCCACCCCTGCAATGCTCTTTTAGAACACACATTTAAAGTAAAATGAAATATTTTAAACTTGTGGCATCTCAGTTCCTCTGTTTGGCAATAATTATAAGACTTCCTATTTTGCAAGCTTTATGTTGTAAAACATCTCAAAACCAACTTGCTTCGTTCACTGTAAGAAAACAGTGGCACTGTGTGGCCTCTGTACTCCAAGAAGGAGACCCCCAAACCCTTAGGATCTCTGATTATTGATGAGAAGGAAGACTCTTGCTACCAAACCTGTAAAATAGCTAGGTGCTGTGTTCTTTCATATAACTGTTAAGCAATTTAAGCATATATGGCCGCTCCTTTTCAAAGATAAAAACTCCCAAGTTCTGTACCTCAGCCAGAAAGGCTGTGTCCTTGCACTGGCAAAACAGTTTTCACTAGCTAAGCAAGTAAGGCAAAAAGCCTTTCTGCACAATGTTAACTATCTGATTTATTGTAACGATAGAGCATGGTTTCTGCTCTGTGCAGGGAAGACTTTCCTTCCCAGTCCCCTTTCCTGGCAGGAGGAGCACGCAGAAGCGCAGTGCAAGAGCCACCCGCATGCCGACAGATGGTGCTGGTGGCCGCCGCAGCAGCTCAGGTGCCCGGGTAGGAAAAGAGTCAAATGCCACTGAGCTTCAAAATAATGCTATTTGAATAGTTTACAAGCATCAGGAACCCTGCAGTTTCAATTTAGCCCTATTTTCTCACTGGAGACAGCTAAGGAGGAAAGGAGATTTAAAACTGGATAGAAAACGGGCTTGATTTTCCTTGTGCTTCCATCAGTGTAAATCTTACCATATTTAAAATCAAGCAAGCAAACAAACCCAAATAAATGACCATTTAAATGTAACCAAGATGTACAGGGCTCAGAATGGCAGGGACCAAAGGGGCTAATCCCAGGAAAAAGCTTCCACTGCAGCGGGAACTGATTTTAAGAAAATACATTTGAACCCATCACAACTCCCTATGGTTTCTCCCATTGCACTGAGGCGGGAGAAGGTGGACCACGCCGACCACTAATTGTCACCCTCCCATCTGGGGGAGAGAAAAGATGACAAAGTTGGTGGCACAGCTGGAAGATGGTGAGCAGCAGCCCATTCCCCTGCGACCGCCCCTTCCCCACCCTGCAGAGAGCAACTTCCCCGGAGCTAACAGCTGGTCTTTCAGTGCCATTCCCACTCAAACTTCACATGTTTGTGCTCGTTTTAGGACTTCAATGGAGCCAAACGCTTTAAAAACTTCCCCTATTCGTGCCCTGGGGAAAGAGGATGAAGTGTTGACAAAAGAGTAAATTTATCAGATTCTCTTGAGTTTATCAAGAACATTCTCAATTTTTAACAACTGCTCATGGCTTTGTCCTGAGGGCAGAAAGGTGAGTACTAATGAAGCACACAATTTCTTTAGTGGCATTTTACAGAAGTCAAACTTAAGAGCAATTTGCGGTCAGACCGTATTACAGACATGGCTCTTACTGAATGTCTAACCTTGCTCATCATATGATAACTGATTTTGAAAGGCAGATTAATGCATTTCATAAGGTACGTTCACCCCCTTCCAGACATACACACCCATCATGTGCTTCCTATGGACATGTTTCAAATGTTTAGCCTCTACCAAGATTTAGAGGATTGTGGGGAAGCAGCCATTTAATATGACACTTTCTTATTTCTTTTTTCTTTTAAAAAGAAGGTATTTTTGTATGGTCTTTTGATTATTCGATTACCCGGATTTTAAAAACGGATTAAAAAATTGCTTTGAAGTACAAAGGCATGAACACATATGTAATTTAAAAACTAAAATCCACCATACTGGTTTTTAGAAGCATTCTCCATCAAGAAAGTGAATTCCTTCATGAAGCGATGGCAAAGCTGGTTCTTTTCTGGTGTCCCCGACATCATAGTAAGCCAGACAGGCTCCCCAATCCGTGGCATTGTGTAGAGATTGCAAATAGTTGTTCTAGGAAAAAAAAAAAAAAATCTAGAAGACTAAACAAAATAACCAAAGGCAGAGATCCCTATTCAAAGAGTTTACTGTAATATTTAGTTCCAGCTGTCATTTCTATCACAAACAAAATTGCTCTCATCAACCATTATCCAAACCATGTTGTTCATTAAATAGTATGAATTCACCCTTCCACCTCGGAGAGTTAAGGTTCTTCATGCATGTACCTGAACTGATCCCAAGCACAGTAACATTCACTGTTAAAAGTCAAGAGCTGCCCTGTTCCGAATGGAGAAGAAACGAATGATTTTTTGCTGTTGTTATCTCCCTGCTTTCTCCCCATTTCATTCAGAACATGTAAATCCTCCAGAGTTCTGCGTGATTTAGGACTAGGGCAAGTTTATGTGTGTCTGACTTATAAAAACACCTTAACTTCCTCCTTGCTTTAAAAAATTGGTGTTATCTCCAGGCCAAACCCATCAAAGTGTGGATTTGTAGAGCTGGAGACCAAATTACTTCTTTAGCTTTAAATACAGTGTATGAGTCAAAGTTACTCCACGGTTTCAAGGATTACACACCTATCCACATCTTTTTTGGCTTTACAGAGGACAGTAAATGTATGACTAAAACTTTGGCTCTGCAGTAAAACACCAGATGAAAACCCCTCAGATTACAGCTAAACTCCTCTAAAATCTAAACCAAATTATAGTTTTAAGTACAATGCCTACATTATGACACTATGGGAACCTGTATTTTCATCACAGTAAAAATGTAGCCTGAAAAAAACAAAACAACAAAGGAAATGGCTGATCAATTCAGGCTTCTCCCCACCTAATGCATTACTTTTTCTAGAAGAGAGATTTTTGGTTTACAAGGCAAAGATTTACATTATCCTATTATCCCTAGTACCATGGCTGATTTATAAAGATCTTCTCTGGATGTGTTGGTCTAAAAATTTATAGTCACTTCCAGAAGTAAAGCAATGGCTGTACACGTCAGGCAGGCGAACACACTCAAGCAGCAGCTGCCAAATCTTCCGTGGTTTAGTGTTTAAAGTGAAACTCCCTAGGAAGTGAGAGCAGCAGAGCAGCACACAAAGGCCCAGTACGAGGGGCACTCAGGGGAGGAAGAAATTACTCCCTGATTATTTGGCAGAGAAGAAAGCAGCTGTAACGTGACAAGACCAGAGCAGGTCCCCAAACGGCAGCAAAGGTGACCATGCAAGGTGCCGAAGTCACCAGGACTGCTCAAGAAGAAAGGGGTTGAGGGGGGCAGTGGCATTTTCTGCCTTATTTTTTCTACCATTTTTCATTAAATAGAAAATCCAGGCTGTGTGTTCACAATAGTCAAAATCAACCCCGTCTTCCTCAAAGGTTAGATTTTCAGCCATTCCACTGCCACAGGCACAATGGGAAAGCCAGAAAACGGTCAATGGGCTGGAAAGGGCCGAAGTCAAGTTGCCAGACCCACGGGCACTCAGAGGGCTTCCTGTCTGCTGGGTCAGTTGAAAGCAGCCTCAGAGCTACTCCATGTCAACCCTCTGCTCCTGGGTCCTCTCTTGGGAGCAAAGCACAGACTGATTACAAACCTGGGCACAATAGTCCTGCCACGTTAGGTTCCAGTCGGGCATGCAGCCGGGGGACACCGGCACCACCGCACTGTGGGGGGAACCAGAGGGTCTCCAGCAGCGCAGCGCTCTTGGGACACCAGGAATTCAAGCCTCGGCAGTAGTAAATTGGGACTAGAGGTGGGATTATTAAGGGAAAGCCTTCTGTTCACAGCCCGTTAACTGGAGTGGATGTTGAAGAGGCCACAAGAAAGGGAGAAACCCCAAGTCCAGGGACTTCGAAGATTGATGAGTTTCAAAGCTCAAAACAAGTATCAAAATTTACACCTCCCCAGACACAGCTGACCTTAGAAGCTGAAGATAAATTGAACAACTTAATGTAAAATACAGCTTATTTCTCCTTCATATGCAAACTAACCCAAGCCAAACCTCTTGCAGCTCGGCTGTTTTGAAAAAAGAAACTACTTCTATACTAAAACCAACATATTAAAATATTTGTTTTCGTTGAAAAGATAGACCGAGTCTTGTGATTCGTTATTTACTATTCTGGTAACCCTGGCTGCATCTGCAACTGATAGTGTTTCCTCAGAGAGAGATCAGATTGCCCTGGCCAGCGGCCAGCAGGCATGTGACTGCAGTGCAGGGAACCCTCCATGCCAGCGCAGGCGGCAATGGCACAGAAACCAAGGGCAAGGATTAACTGCTTTCCAGCTCTGCAAACACAGAGGGAAACGCTCTCCTTCCAAAAACAAAAAAACCCCAAAAATAATAATAATAAAAAAAAACCCAACCAACCAACCAACAAAACCCAAAACACTACAGGGAAGTTAACTGGATTTAAAAAATAACAACCAGTAAAAATCAAATTGACCCCTCTCGGCCATCTGCAGCAAGTAACCCCCTCCACTCGCCGTCCCCCACGCACACCAGCATCGCACAGCAGCATGCAAGGGAAAGTTCAGTTAATGAGAGACTCCGTGCTTTTGAGGGTTCCAGTACATTTAAAATGGTTTATATTTGGAAATGCTTCTGGGAGGCTGAACTCCAGCCTGGAGCTTACAAGCACATCGGTACCAGCGATGGGTGCAGCAGGCGCAGGGGCTGCGGGAGCTCCTCAGGAAACACCTTTGCATCTAGCAGCGGCTTGAAACCAAACAAAGCACTGCCCAGCCAAACAAAAATGAAGACTTGAGCAAAACCCCTCCTGTAAACCCTCGGGGGTTCGTCTGCTCTGCGGGCGCAGATGGCACCGAGGCGAGCGGCATGGTGCAGCACGGCCGCGGGTCAGGCGTTGTGCTGCTTCCTGCTTCACCCTCACCCAAACACACCCGCAAACCTCCCCGGCCTTTGTCCTGCGTTGTAGTCCCAGCCCCAGACGTCTTTCCCTGGTGCTGCACAAACTAAACAAGACAGACGGCTCCTCCGTGGATGAGAGCATCCCTCCGCAGCCCCCTTCCTCCCTAAGGGAAACACTTGCGACCCTCGGCACCGTGCTGCGAGAGCTGCTCTGCTACTTCAGAGTTGCGATGTAACGGCAAAGCTTACCACCTCTTTGGGGATTGTTTCAAATAAGAAAAAAACATCAGCGGTCTGTAAAACTTATTTAACGTGCATTGCTCCCTATCCTCATTCCCTCCTTCCATAGATGATTCTCCCTTAAAAAGGAACAAGAAAAGGAAGGCGGTAATTGCTGCACTGAGTGCGGGAGCAGGGCTGCCCCGCGCAGGGAGCCCATGCGACTCCTGTGCCCGTGCTGGCACAGGGACCAGCCTGCACCGCTGAGCAAAACGCACCGCTCAGTTCACACCAGCGTAAGCTGCTTAAAAATTACTGGCATAAAATAGGATGAAATTTGGCTGCCAGAAAGCAGAGAGAGGTGTTTCCCTAGGCCTTGCGTTCAGTGTTTCCTTGCCAGTCTGCGATGCGCCACACAGGTATTAGTCAGATGCATAATCTGTATTATCAATGTGCTGCGCTGGCCCCAGGGACCGGGGGAGTTGAAATGTTTATGCAAGTACAGTAGCTTATTTCATAAGTCATGTGTCTGCACAGCTGACATCTGAGGAGAGTTTTAAGCCTCTAAGTCAAGTGTTAATAGCTAAATCCATCAGTGCTTTATAAAATTAAAAATGTCTGCAAAGCGAACGATGATGCAAGGGTAGGCCTGCAGCTGGGCACCTGAGCGATGGCAAATTTATCAATAGCATCAATTAGCAGAAGCAGCCTAGGCCTTTCAGAGAAGGCAGCTTTGTTTCTCCCAGGATGAGACAACAAGAGCAAAGGAAGGGATCTGGTTTGCTGTCTTATTTTCGCCCCCTCAGCCCCCAGTACCGGCAGGTAAATGCCTGTAAATGCCTGGCTGACCCTGCAGCCAGTTCGTTTAGAATAACCAGCTAGCAGGCTGACCTACAACCACAGCACCTTCCCTGCAGAGGGGGACTTCTGAGTGGCAGGAGGCTATGGTAACAACCGTCACACTCCCTCCTCTCTTCTCTGATCAGCACAGCCGTGTGTAGCTGGTCCCCCATGCCCCACTGATTTGAGGTTATTCTAATCACCAGAGGAGCGCACACCAGCTACACTTGAGAACCTCTGAAATGCTAGGTTTTTAAAAAAAAAAAAAAAAAAAAAAATTCCCCTTAAAAAAAAAAACAAACTGAAATGAGTT
>VYXH01012167.1:72306-108700 GCA_013397275.1 Burhinus bistriatus | reverse complement strand
AGAACCTCTGAAATGCTAGGTTTTAAAAAAAAAAAAAAAAAAAAAATTCTCCTTAAAAAAAAAGACAGACTGTAATGAGTTAAACCAGCAGAGGATTACGTTTTAGAAACACCAGCCCACTGAAGTCAGCACCCTTCTTCCCTCCAGCATAATTTGCTAAGAGGGCAGGAATCAACACAAGTCTCAGGTTCACCAAAGGACTCGGGCTCCTGACTTCCCCGTGACTTCAGTGGGAAAGCAGACGCCTAAAGAGATAATAGTGGCCTAAATGGGTTTGCTGAACCTGTGCCAAAGCATCTTTGCATTCAGCCTTCGGTATTTAAAGACACCTTTTTTTTCTTACTAGACACACATTGGATTGCTTTGAAAAGCAAGTGGCTCTTGCATGTTACAGAAATGCTTTTCTTGATGGCAGCATGCACTGCCAGCCCGAGACACCGCGGAGGCATGAGGACCTTGCCCACCTGCAGGACTGGCCCGGGCCCGGGACACCAGTTAGTGCGTGCCTCTGAATGCACTCGCTTAAAAAAAAAAAACAAACCTACCAAAAAACAGAATTGCCAAAGTCTGCTGCCCCAGGAAATTCATTTATATGAAATTAAACTGGATTTAATTTACCTCGTTACACTATTAAAGGGTAATATTTATATCACTATGGAAACCTCTGCATAAAACTGGTAGTTAGACACACGCTTCCAGTGCTGGTTGCGCAATGGCCATGTCATGTGAATGATCGCGTCTTACAGCGGCTCAGGAGGGGAGAGTGCCAATCCTCTGATGTCTGGTGGGACATTATTTTCCTCATCAGCCCGACAAGAGCAGCCTTCCTTATCCCATTCCAGCTCAGCACTGCCGTGCTTCCCTCCAAGGACGAAAAAGCTAGCAAGGAGGATTTGGCTTGTGTTTTCAGGATTATTTTTTCCTATGTTTGACTCGGGATACATGCCCCTCCCCACCACTCTGGAACTGTTTAACTTGGAAGGACAAAGGAGAACAGGCAAAGTCCGCTGAATGTATCTTGAGGGTGGATGTTTTGGGGGAAACTTTGGGAAAACAGCTGGGGAGGTGGTGTTATCAGGGGGCAGGAATGCAGAGAAATGGCTCTGGATGAGAACGGGGAGGAGAGGCAGAGCAGAGCTGGGGGGAGCGGAGGAACCACTGTGGCTGCTCAGAGTTGCTGAACTTGTCTCGGGCCCCTGGGCAGGATCGGCAGCTCTGAGCAGTCACGAGCTCCCTCTGCTCCTTCTCTTGGCACTGCTTATCCCATCCACCTCTCACCGCATGCCCACGTGCTCGTTCTTCCCTGCCTCCTGTCCCTACCAAATGTATCCTCTGCCCTCCCTCACAACTGCCCGGAGGTGAGGTTCTAAAAAATAATAAAAAAAAATACATATACTGTGCCTTCATCCTGCAACACCACCTAATCCATGGCATTCAGGTAGTAAATGGAACTGTAGAAAAATAAGTGAGCCCTCACAATCCTTCACTGTTCGGTAAAATACATCCTGATATCAGGATTTTCTTTTTACAACATCTGAGCACTGTCTTCTATAATGTCTTTAAAAAATAGCTCTACACTGGTTGTAAAAGGAAGCACCCTGCCACTCCCATCTGAGAGGAGATGAATCACTTGAAACATACGGATTTCATCTTAATTCCCTCCCCATGACTTAAACTATGGAAAGAAAATAGAGTTAAATGCCAGGGATGTGCTTATCTGTGTTACTTTGTATATTAACTGTTGAATAGAGACGCTCTGCAGGTACTGATAGCAAGAGATTACAGTACTGCATTTTACTGTGTGAAGAAGATAGCCCTCTTTCTTAGCTGGTTATCTGAAACGCCTTTAGAGCAGAATTTAGAGCAGGGTAAAGGTCTTGCTTTGCTCACACATGAGGAAAATATACCCTAGAGGAGGATTTCCCTAAGATGGCTTTGCAATTCTTTTCCCCCTCTCAATGGGCTATAAAAGACAACTTAAAAGGTTGCTGGAGCTTCATTACCACCTAAAGCAGAGAAAAACTTGATCACATATGTCCTGTTCACATCAAGCCCTGACGGATATACACACTTGGCAAAATCTAGAAACACAAAGATTATAATGGCTTGCTATCACCAATACCTTTATTGTACTTACTTTTGCAGAAGACTTCAGACATTATAAGTTACTTATCCCACACTAAGGCGAAGATCCTTCTAAAAGTGACTTAAGTGCTTTTGAAGAAACAGACACAAAAGACAGGAGACAAACTGCTCACCTGAATTCATTAAGGGCATCAACAATTCTGTTATATGCCAAACTCCGCTGACTGGCATCAGCTGATCTACGACTCATTTTCATAGCCTTGAAAACAATCATTAAACAGATAAGTAATACATAGCTACAGAAGCACAGAAAATGGAAAACAAAGTCATGTGTTTGACTTTATCTTTCATGCAACTAGTCATGCAAATAATTTTTTTTTAAGTGATAAAATGATGGTACAAGTGCCAACTTTCATATCTGAGGAAAGATAGGTGAGGCCCGTGCATTTGCAGCCTCTACTTCTTCTGTGCTTTTCATCATTCAAGGCATAAAAGGGGGTCAAAGTTTTCATTGCAGTGGCAAAGTAACCACCAAGTATTTCCTAGAAGAGAGATTTGAAGCAAATCTAACCGTACATTTGAAACTTCAATCTTTGAAAATTTCCTACTCATTAGAATCGGGGTAAAATAAAGGGAAAGAAAAAAAGCTGGATATTTATTTACAGCCTGGAATAGCCCAGAGATAGGTTCTTACCCTGCGATCCACTAGACTCAGATACAGCTGAAACCGGGAGGTAGAGGTGGCCTTAAAAGCACCTTTTGCCTTTGGCTGATCCAGGGCTTGCTGGGAGCTTACACTGCCTAGTGACTGTTCTAGCTTTCAGCAATCCCTGCAGCGTAACACAGCATGCTCTGTCCTCACCCTGTGTTGTGCTTTTGCTAGCAATAAGAAACACCATCAAAGATGTTGTGGAGCAAAGCTCTTTTCTGGTGCAATTCCAATACCCAACAGCAAATTGATCCCACTTTTGTAAACTAGTAACAAGAGTCAGGAATTAAATCTGACAGGGCTGGGGGAACACGCAGCAATACAAGTGCAAGAATCAAAAAGAGACTGTGTTTACCTGTTCTATTGCACTCTTCAGTTTGTTCATGTGACTCTCAAAAAGAGGAAAGTGTGAGAAGAAGAACTCATTAAATTTGTTGTTTTCATCTTCATCTCTTGAGAGTGAAAAAATAACTCCAATTGCTATCTTTTTCTTCCTAACAATTCCTGGGGTGGGACCAGAGCTGTCATCTGACAAGTTAAAGCTTTCATCCATCGACCTTGAAGCATGGAAAAAATAGAAAGTTAATGTAATCCACTGCTTAAAGTTGTATGTTGGTTTCTTGTGTAATTCAATTCTTGGACATTTAACTCCAATAAACAACTTCTATTGGCATGTGTTGTCAAATCATCACCTTTGATAACATCCACTTTGCAATTTTTTACACGCAACCGTGAATTGATCCTGCAGTCACAAAAGCTGGAACCAGATTCAAAGTGTTTGTGGGATTAGAACACGGTATTCTAGTTCTCTCCCATCTCTGCCAAGAATTTGTGTTTTGAGTAGGATTTTAGGGCTTCTTATCCTCAAAAGTACAGCCTACAGGTTTACATTTTGCTGAAGGCTTTCTAGTTAGTGCAAAACAATCAATGCCACGAAGAAAACAGATACTAAAAAAGATCAGGCGCTGAAGTGCAGCCTGACTTACACCTCTGTAAATACCCCACAGAAAGCAACAGCAAGAGCAGATGTACATATGCAAGAGCAGAATCAAGCTGACAACGGTGGAAAATTTATGGGCAGCAACCAGCATTTTCATTCCCAGCTCACCATCGAGGGAAGACCCCATTCTCCAAGCTGGTAGTCTGACTGCGACGCCAACGCCGCTGGTAACTGCTAGCACAGCTTTTGTTAAACGAAGAGCCCGGAGATGGAAACGGAGTGATGAGCAGACTGCTAAGAGATGCTGCAATAATAAGAGGAATAAATAAAAATCTCTCCAGAAGAAAGAGCATTTGGGAAATAATACCAGCAACACAACGAAGCCTCTCAACATAAACTGGTGTTGGTTCTCAAGTGCCTTCTCTTTTGCTTATCTATGTTTCTTATCTAAAAATAACTAGTTTATAATAGCATTAACAAGATATACCAGCACTACAAGGGTGGGACAGTCCTGCAGCTTTATGTAACAGGCAACATACAGGCTGCACCGTGCTCATCAACCCTGAGTTATCGGGAAATAAATTCTTTGGAGAAAGGAGTAACGTTAATCACATCCTTTAACAGCCTTTCCAATCCTAACCTTACATGCCCAATACTGTGAATTTGGGGGGAGGAGAGGAGTGTTGTGGAGGCAAATTCATGTTTTAAGATTACTGTCCTCCTCAATTTGGAAAGGAGATGACAACAAGTATCGTTTAGAAATGCTGCAAACTCATTTCAGTATTTAATTTGGCTTGCTTATTTGCAGCATGCTTTAATAAATTGAACTGCTGTTCAGATTACCTCTTTGAGGTTCCTAATGCAATACTCCAGACGCCTACATTTGTACGTATACATATAGGTATGCATTAATGCTTATATATAACAAAACAGAACGATCACATTTCAGCACAGAAAAACTATTTGATGATGTCTAGACATCTCAGTGACAAGTATCACTGAATATTTTTGGAGTCTACAGGGTTAACACATGGAACTGACATTACCAGATCTTGCTATACCGCTGTCTCTGTCCTCATTCTGCTCCCTCCCAGGCATATCCATAGGGTTGCTATGAACTGTAAAACAAGGAATACCAATTAGCAGGGGAATATACAGTTCCTTTCTTGTTTGCAGATCTCCATGTAATTAATGAAACAAAAACATGCTCATTAATTCAGACCAACAGCACTGCACAAGGCCATCACCAAGAAAGGCTGCTTAGCTGAACAAGCCAAAACACTTATCTAAAAAGCTTGTATGTATTTTTCTGAGGTCCATACACCTATTTTAGTACAAACTAAAACTAATACACTTTGTTTCTTTACATAGGTATTTGTCACTGAAATTTTAACGTACCAAAAGGATGTTGGTAGTACTCAGCGTACAGACAAAAACCCCACCAAAAAGCAATATAAACGTGACTTCTTTCATATACCAGCTTTCTTGGGTATTATATATATAATTTTAGAAGGATTTTACAATGCTGTCTTGAAGAAAATAACTACTTTTACATTGTGAGCAGTGCATTGGTTGTTCAACTAAGCTGTAAGCGGTCCAGATTCACAGACTGCGTATACACAAGATCGAAAGTGTCTCAGGCTCAATAGTCTTTAAATGTGATATATTTTACAAATATGTGTGTGAAATAAAAGCTACTCAGCCATGGAAATAAGACCCAGCCACTAAAAGCAAGAAACATCCATTTCAAATGAACCTAGGTTAGCTTTAGTTTTTACAGTTTGGTTGAAACAAGTCCAGATCAAAATAGCTTGACACTATTGTGAAATATTATTTCCAGAAATATTAAATATATAACTTTTCAAAACAAAACAACACAACCAACCAACCCCAAAGAGGACTATTAAAATGTCTGTTGTCCTCTGGGGATTTAAAGCATGTATCCAGAAAGGTAAAAGCGCAGACATTGCTGTCCGTTTTGTATTAAAAAAAAATAAAAATCTTATTTCCAGGGCTAAACTACAAATCCAGTTTTGTCACACCAGCTAGACTAGCCACACAGCACAGCACACAGCACACTGCAAACCTGCAAAGAAAGAGGCGCTCCGGATCAGGCGGAGCGGACCTTGCTCTGAGAATGCCCGCCTAGGGCTGCAAAGCTGTGAAAGACCTACATGGCAAAACGTAAAATACACATGAAAGAATGAGGTTAGTAAAGCAGAACAGTCTGTAGGGAGGGGGCCAGGGCAGGGAGAAGATATAAGCCAACATAAATGCAGACTAACATATGCAGGAGAACAGCTCTTAACGCTTAACAAGAATGTTGATTCAAGGATATGGCTTATAGTTGAACTATATAGTATTTATGGAATGAAAATAATAGACCCGGCTTTACACTGTCTCCCATACAAGGATGGGGTTTCTCTGCAAAGGCTTTTTTTTTTTTTTTTTTTTCAGTTGAAAAATGATTAATTTATGCAGGCTCAAAGCCTAACTTGATCACAAACAGGAGATACATTGTGGAGTACAATGTTTGTTCTAACATCCACACTGGTGGGGTGGCCGAGGAACACTGTCGCTGAAGATGATTGGGAGAAAGGGGGAAAAGGCAGGCAGAAATTCATCTTAGTAGAACTAACAGAAAATTATAGGCTAAAGTAGCTGAGAACTGAGTACGTCAGTTTAGTGGAATGATCATATAGAAAATAAATGTTAGCAGTCTTAGTAGTCCATTTCAAAAGTAATATCAGATTGTAGATATACCAGGGAAAGCGTGTATTTACTGTACACAGAGCCAGGAAAAATGCACGGGTATTTTTAATGAGTTAATTGCCAGCCCTCTCCTAAATTTGAAGCTACTGCTCACTCAAAGTTTTCTGATGACACAAAACATGAAGGCTGCACCTCAACAAAGCTCCCTTCCATTCTCTTAGGTCTCCACTCATTAAAGGAAAGGACATGACCAGTGCTGCTTTTTTTTTTTTTTTTTTTAAAACAGCATATCTGAAAAAAGCAGCTTGTAAATAGTTCCCAACCAAAACACATAGACCCTTCTCCTGTCACAGGCTGGCAAGAGCCAGTGAGTCAGGAGCAGTCTTTGCTATTGAACACAGTTGTGAGAAATCCTGCAGTTACAGATTAACTTCTTTACCTACTTTACCCATGGTTCCTCCTGCACTGAAACGGGAACTGTAAACAAACACTGTCAAACTGACTGAAAACTTGTACAGCTCAATAACAAAGCAAGTTTCAGCATCCTTTTCTAGCAGGCAATCTTGTCACTTCGTGTTGCACACCCTTGCACCGAGGTGCCTACACCTCCTGGCCAGCTCTCGGGGCAGTTATCCTTTCTGCTCGGTGGGGAAGAGTCACCGCACTACAGAGCCAGACACAGATGAACGTGTGGCACTAGCTACACCTAAAGCATATTGAATCCGTGCCTAATAGTTGCATTATCTGAATTTGAACTTGCAGTTCAGATCACACTGGTGATACAGCAAACTTTTGCCAAGCGCAAACCTCAGCAAAACCCTAAAAGTAGATGAAGTGAGTTCTCTCTTAGATTGGGCACCTTGTTCGCTCACGCACTGTGAAAAATCACAATTGAAGTCTGAAAGGAATAGTGAATATTAAAAAAAAAAAAGGCATCTTTTTAACTTTCCTGACTTAGTAAATTCAGGAAGCATTTAATATGTAACAGGTTCTTACAGCTTTAACTGGCTTCCCTTATAGATGGACTATTGGGAATTATTTTAATGAGGTATACAGCTTTTGAGCCTGAAAAGTATTTAAGCCCATGCTTAGGTGCAGTCTTATCAAAGTCAGTGCAAAGGAGAGAAGTGAACACACCCAACAAAAATTAAGACCATGTCAAAAGCCAGAAACCCAGCTAGAGTAACAAAGTCATCAAATTCACTCCTTACTTCCAACCCTAGAAAAGCGTATTTTACATACAACAATATTACGGAAAGCAAACATAAAAAGCAGCCCCTTATTCCGCCTACTACAACAGACGTGCTTGGAAAGTCAAGAATTTAAACCAAGGGAAAGGGTAGATGTGCTGAAGAGCTCATCAGGCTGCTACACCGGACAGCCAAGCACTGAAGTACAGTATCTTTACTATCGGCTCTGCTGTCCCCAGAGGGAGAAGCCAAGACCTTCCCCTCTTTCTGTTATCTAATGTCAGAGAGAGAGAGAGAGGAGAGAACAAAAAGATATTCTGTCTAATTTGATCAAAAACTCCAGCACAACTGTGCAAGATTAACCTAGACTAGTACGAAACACGCGGCCACATGCACTCAGGTGGCCAGAGTACAGAACAGAATGAAAATTATTAACGAAAATAGAACTGGAGAACTGAGCCAGGCAGAATCTATCCCGTCTGATCTGAGATATGCCACTTAGAAAGCTCTACAGACTGTTATTTTCCCACATTTTCTGAATTTGAACTTAAGTATATCTAAATATTTCTATTATGTATTTTATATACACATATACAGCTGTATATATTGAACCACTGCTAATTCCTTGAACTGTCCAATTTATTCAGCTCTAAACCCCACCCCCATTTTCTGTTATGTCTTCAGATTTCTTTTTTTTTTTAATTTGATTCTATTTAGAAGACTTTCATATTCTAGAATCTGTGATTACTCAGTTAAAGAGACCAGGAAATAAAATCTGTTTGCAATTACCTATATTCCCAAGAAGTCCATTCATAATTGTACTGTGATCAGGCTTTAATGTATTGCTGTCTTGATTAATGAACTCAAGACTGTCCTGCAACCTGTAACAAACATACAATAAAAACAGTGATTTGCATTTCAGTAGAATATAGTGTTCTTTCATAATGGAACAAACAAGATAAGAATGCAGGCTTCCACTAGAAAAAGCTTTCATAGCCTAAGCCACCTTCTCAGGTGGGTTGATTAACACACAGAAAACTAAACACTGAACCCTCTGAAGCCAGATGTTTTTGTAACACCTTTTTCTTCATCTTGGACTGAATTCCTCAGCTCCAGTGTTCTGTCCTCATTCCTTCTCCTCTGGCGGTTGCAGGTACTTTTGTACCTTACAATGTCAAGCTTCACCGTATCAGCATTAAAGGAATGGTTCATTCATTCACTTACAGCAAACTGAGGTGAAGACAACCGCACGGGAAAGGTGAGGACTCCAGTGACAGGATGTAACAGATCAGGGAACAAGAAGTTACTTTTCTAGAGAAAGAATTTGGAGGGTCCAAAAAAAGTCTGCTGTGTTCCTTACACTCATCTCTTTACGTGCAATAGATAGAATTTGTAATGGACTCACGTATTCAGACTTCCGTAGATGCTGCTTCCAGTGCGAGCTGTGAAAACCTTGCTGAGCATGAGCTGAGGAGGTGAGCTAGAGGCAAAAAGGAAGACGTCAGTCAGAAACACAGTGCCAAGACAAGTTTGCTTTCCATTTCACAGCCCTCCACATTCTATAGACCTAAACATGACCTAACAGCCTTCGGTGTCAAAAGTGACATCAAAACAACTTTAAAGCAAACCCAGAAATTCCTTTTACTCGTCTCTTGTGGCATCCAGTTCGCTACATATCAGCACTAAGGAGTAAGTCTTCTAAAAAGACCAGCAGTAAAAAATTAATCTTACCGGATCTGGTGAATTTTCAGTGTGGAGCCCTTGTAGCTCATGGCCACGGAGCCAAACATCATCTCTCCAAGCATGTTAGCATCTGAGGAGCACCGAGAACCCTGCAAAAAAACCCCACCAACATTTGTTTTTAAGCATTTTAGAAGCACACTTCTATTAAGGCAGCATACAACTAAGGAAAACATTATTTAGAAGATAAACATGCAAATTATCTTGCTATAACACTGTTGAACACATGAAGTTGAACAGTTCGATAAAGATAATGCTAGCATAGAAAGTGATCTTCACATTGGCTGTGAGCTAAACCCCTAACAAACCTAACTCATCTACAGGGGGTGAGGTGAAGCAGATTCAAACGGCGCTGAGTCAGGGGCCTAAAAAGTTTTAAGAGCGTGATAACACACGTTGCTGAACCAGTGCTTTCTGGACAAAGACTGATTCATAACTTATCCATAGATGGTATTTTATATTTGATGTATCTTCCCGTGGTGCTCCTGCGATGGTACCAGCAAAGAGCTCTAGCATCATGATGCCAGGCTTAAGTTGTGCCATTCCTGCTTCTCGGTTGGTGAGAGCTTGCTGTAAGGCATACTGGCTAAATACAAAGGAGGAACGTCCCTATGCTGCATCACAGGCTAGGTCAAACACTGCAAACAAAAACCTAAAATTAAAAAGTTACTCAGGGCAATCAACTGGAGACGACTGCTCGGCTGACGGTCATCTTATTTGTATACTTTCAATGACTGAGATTACTGTCCCTTTATCCAGGGCTGTTTCACCTCTAGGCTAGCAGAGTATTAGTGCTGGCTCTCCATTTGTGCCTTGCCCTGGCCCTGAATAATTTAAAATGTCCTGATCACTCACTCACAGAGCTCAGGCAGTTCACAGGTGTGGTACTTTGGTACTGTGCAAGACAGCAATACATTTCCTTTGAGGTGCATGATAACTAATAACTCCTTCCTTGGAGTAATCCTTCCAAAAGGTCCCCAAAACCAGTCACCAAAATAAACTTTGTGCTTGGAAAATGCTAGGTATCGTATCTCCATATCCCTTATCCAAGCCCTGAACAACCAGGACCCTCACCCAGATTCCTACACAGGCTTGGAATATATCTAACTATTTTCCCCAGCGCCAGACAGTGAGCTCAGAGCACAACCAAGGACAGGGTGTCCACACCACGGATTCCTACCAGCAGTAAGGATTGATACGAAAATGACCGCTTGATTTTCTGCTCACGCTAGCCCGCAGAACAAGGGCAGGAACAAGGAAATGCTAATCAGCCAAAAGGCAACACGCTTATAACACTTTTCAATTTTTAGCTCTTCTCAAGCACTCTCAATTAAGATGATGGTACTTTAACAGACATACTATTAACCTCTGAAATTTGCTATCAGTGCAAGAAAGATAGGGGATGACTAAAAGTAGCAACCACAGTTATAAAAATGAGGATACAATTGCAAGGTTTGTTAGCGTTCGTATGACAGGGCAAAATCTGGTCTCAGAAAGATTTCCACCTTTACCTCCCAGAATACCACGCTGCCTAGGTGCACTGTAGGCAGTACTGGAAAAACTAGACTTTAAAATCAGTCAGTATGACCCAGCAGCTCCAAGGAAATATAAGCATAGATGTTAATGGCCCTAGGAAATAATAGGTCTGCCAGCGTTGTGAAATCTTGAAGTAAGAACACTGTAAATTACTACAACCAAATGTTATGATTGTTATTTTCAATTCTGTTGCACATCTCCAATTGAAGGACTCATTCTGAATAAATGTCAAGCCCTTGATGGCTGGTTTTGGTTTCAACTTTCTGCTGTTGTGCAAATCTAATTCTAAAGCTGAGGAAAAATACTTTAAGATAAAGTATTGATTTTCTTTGTCAAGGAACCAAATTTAAAAAAGCAAGTGAAAAGCAGCTGCTTTCAAATTTAATTATAGGGGTTTCCCTTTCCTCTGAAAGACAGAGACAAGCAATGCTGAAGGCAAAGAGCATGATAAGATGCACCCATGGCCTGTTTCAGTCTGGCTTTTCATCTACACTTAATAACAATAATTTTACCATGCATAACAGAAGACGCACATATTTAATGCATTTAATATGGAACCACTGCTACAGCTCAACTCTTTGGGCCTTTAGTGCTGCAAAATAAAGGTCACTCAAGACCAAAGTAGAGTGCAATCAACTGAGGAAAGGGGTTAAATATTAAAAACTCAAACAAAAAATAGCCAAGGAGCATCTGGCAAAAAGGGCACAACCTCCGGCACTGACAGCTTGGACACAAACCAATTCCCTAGGTCATGTTTACGAGCTCACATAAAAACTGAACATAAAATACCCACAAGTGTTTGTTATTGTACATTAGCATATTAGAGGTAGTAAAATTTGCATGATTTGGAAATTACATTTCTGAATATAATATTTACTGCATTTAATATTCCACTTACTGTACATATTGTGCTATCAATAACTAAGTACATATGTAAATTAAAAACACAGTACAGAAATAAATGCCAAATGTCACGATCAACAAATCAGAAAGACTTTCAGTCCTGACTACACTGACAAGCAGGTACAGAGGCAACACTAGTGTCATAATGTGCAAATAATTGGGGGCAAGGTTAGAACCATATTCAGCTTCACCTTAATGGATTCTAATCGCATTTGTGAGGGATCTGGATAGGACATAATTAAAATATGGAAGCCTGGAACAAAACTCTGTATTTCACCTTGCAATTAAAGTTGCTCATATATAGTCAAAGTGCATTTAAACAAGGAAACATAAAGAACTATTTAAAAAGTCCTATAGCATTGTATTATTTGGACTTCCACTTTATAGCTTTAAAAAAAACAAACAAAAGAAATTATAAATACTGCAAATATATTAAGCAACTTCTGATTTTACCAGACACAGCAGTTAGAAGATAGGAAATGCCAGGCTGACTGATGTCTGGACAAACTTACTCTGGCCCTTCTGCATACATGATGCAAAATTTTATTGTGCAGTAAAAACTCTTGTATTTATGGCTCTCTGCTCACTTGCTGGGGAAGCCTGGAAGGAGTCTGGGGAATGCAGTAGATAGTTGACAACAAATACGCTGTGGAAGACCAACTTAAGCTGAAAGTTTCTCGCACACTTTCTGAGCCGGTCACATAGCCACACATCATTTCAGTTCAACTCAGTAAGATTTTGACTAAGTGATATGCATGAGGAAATGGGGACTTACAAGGGAAAACTTTCCACAACTTGAAAATGCACTGTCATGCCAACCGCTAAAATTAATTTCCTTTAATAACGTTGACCATTGTTTGCACACAGCCTGCCCAGTAGGACAGACAATTTCTGGATAGTGGGGGGCATCATTTTTCTTGGTCACACAATGCACGAAGGAGGTTATTTTGTGCTGGAAGGAAGCTGCTGACAGAAATGTCTCTTCCTTTCATAACCGCAGCTAAATGCCCTTCCAGGAAGGGAGGAATGGAAAACAGATCTTCAGCCACCTTACTAAAGCTGAGGAAAAGAGTGTGATGAGCAAGAGAAAACAAGAATATGCAGCTTGCCAAATATAGCAAGAGCTGAAACGACAGTGGGAAAGTCAGCACTGAAAGGTTCTTCATTTATATCTACGGTAGATTAAGACATCAGTAGTACTGTACTTCAGAACAGGTTGTGGAGATAGCAGCTTCCCTCAAACACACAATTACTTCATTACAAAGAGTGGAAGGGCTTAGTTCTATTTTAGGGTGGCTTAATATAAAACACTTGTGATCCATGGAAGGAGAGATGACAGAAATATATCCGTGTCAGATGACTGTAGCTACTCTCATGGCCAAAATCTCTTATGTAAAATGTAACTCAAGTGCACTGAATCCCTTGTTATAAAGCTGTTACATGGACTCTCCCTACAGATAGCGCATTTCTCTGTTATTTCCCTGGCATTTAGCAATAAAGTAAACTACCTCATCTATACCAAGGTAAGATATTTGTGCCAAGTCTGATCGTACCTAACGAGTGTTATCACCCAGGTCATAAGACAGAACAAATGCCCTGCAGAAATTGCTGCCATTCAAGACACATCCTGAGAGAACCAGCTGGTTGCTTTTAGACTTGTTCAAACCCAAGCTACAGAATTAAACACTACTGAGTCAGAACCAAAGTCTGATTTTGACTGAAAACTGCTCTCCACCGACAGTCTCTAATTTCAAGAATTTTAAAACATTCAGTACCTCACCTGCCGTTAGTATTTGACACAGGTTATGCAAAAAAAGGAAGAGTGACTCACCTGGTATTTTGGGCATTGTTCTTTCGGATCAGAGAAAGAAGATGATGAGTTGATTGAACTATCCAAGGAAGAAGAGCTGTCTCCTCCGGGCTTCAGTTGGCAACATTTCCCAAAAACTCTCACCTGAGCATCGCTGCAGAGTTTCTGAAATACAGACAACCTATGTGACATACTAAGACCCACGACCTGAAATCACTGTTTAGCAGCATTGTCCTTACCTGTTTTGGTAAGATTTTTAACAGCTGAAAGGCTTATGCCCCAGGAAAACAGCTAACAGAATATTTATTAGTGTCTCTTGCAGCCTGGCTGTACGAAAGAAAGCTGAGCTCTTTTACTTCCAATTAGCCAGGAGCTAACAGGTCACTCCATTTTCCTAAGCAGTCATCCATCTCTGAAGCTTTACAAATGACTTTTTTTAGACCCAGGATTAGGAGAAAGGATGGTACCAAAGTGCTCAAGGAAAGGATGGCAACAATAGACTCCATCTGTCTCCACCTCGCTCCCTGTGCCCGCTGGGGTGGAGGTCACTCCACAGCATGGTGGGCACAGCCCTCCAGACCAACGCCGCTGGCCTGATCATGACAAGGAGCAGTTCACGATGTACAGGAAAACACGCTGATTAGGAATAATTGAGCAAGAACAACACAGAATTCAAGAGTGATTCATGTTACGAGGATAGGTGGAAAGAAAAGATACTATTTTTATAGATCTCTCCCTAGCTGCATCTAAGTCCCCTAGTCTTTAAGTCTGGCACAGAGGTGACATGTTCCTCATGTTTTCAGTACGAGGCAATTGTGAGACTGAAAATGGACAAAGCTGAAAAACAGTGTTACAGAGAAACCAGAAAAGTTTCACAAAACAATGGAGAAATGGTCCAAGGAGTGATTTCTGATAGAGATTCAGAGAGAAAACAGCAAAAAAGGGTGTTAAGAGGGCTCAGATGGAGCTGGAACTGACATACAGGGTGGGCAGGATCTCTGTCCGCTCTACACATGCCGTATTATCAATCACTGGCATCAGAGATGCTCCACTACTGTTCTGTTCACTATTTATAAACATTTGTGATTTCCCCTGTGAATCTCAGCATCCCAAGCAGAATCAGCATCTGTGTTAGTTAATGCTATTTACACTAGCATTAGGCCACCCTCTTCACCTAAAGATCTCAATGTACTTTTCAGGTACTCATTATACTTCAAAACACTCACGTAAGGTTGACATTGTTTACATTTGCTAGTGGGCAGCACTAGGAGATAGAAATAATCTACACTGCTCAAAATTACATACTAACTCTGCCCTAAGACTTTCTTAATTAACATTTCCTACACAATCACCAAACCAGTAAGAGCAAGCTGGAAGCAAACTCTACTGGAAGCAAGATTCAAGGGACAGAGGGAAATACAGAAGTGCTGTCACACTTGATCTCCAGACTCACAGGTTCACATCACAACCTCCTCTTTCATTCAAAACCGTAAGTATCTCAATCTTTAATAGCTACGAAAAAAAGGAAAATGCATAAAGAAAAGTGCAAAATACCCGAGGCACAGGGTGGTAACTTCATGACTCCGCTCAATAATCAGCAACAACTGTACAAAAAGACGACTGCCCTTACTTACTGCTGTGGAGGGATTTTGATGAGGGACAAGAAGGGAATCCCATGCCTCTGTCCTAGGCTGTGCAGGTGACTCTTATTTGGCCCTAACTGTGGGTGAGATATAGCAAAACAGCAGAAAATGTCAGGGATTATCGAGCTCCACGCAGCAGTCTGCACTGCTGCTCCCATTAGAGAGCTGCTGCCGCAGAATGCCTTAAGGAAAAATGTGCAGACAAATCAGTAATTCTGTGGCAGAGGGGAAGGAAGCCTTCACTAGCTGCTGAGTCCTGTGCTTTACTGACATACACAGCTTCCCATAGTAGTATCCTCTCATTACGACACCGTGGTGAGTACGTTGAATTCATGCAATATGTAGATTTGCTAATTGCTAGTATCTGTGGCTTGAGCACAGTACACAATGGCTGGAACATGTGAATGATCATCATATGACTTCAGTAGGAACTCGTGAACTAGAATTGCATTTTATCTCTGACACAAACAACAATGTCCTAGGCTAGGCAAGCATCATGTGATAAAACCACATAAAATCCACAGGGTTACAGAAGCTTTTGCAGGCAAACCACATTTCAGCTTGCATTTTCCATCAGATGTTGAAAGTTCCTTCTAAAAAGTTACAATTATAACTAAGCTTCCTTGAGACTGTGAAGCCAGTAAATGCATTTCTACAGGTAAAAAAAATGCTGTGGTTTAAAAAAATAGGCTAAGTTTGCAAATTACTTGCTTTTAAATAATTTCTTCTCACTATCACTGCCTTTTTCTGCACAGCAGCTTTCCCCAGATCCACTGGTGTCTTAAAATAATAGTTGTCTAATTTAAATAGCAAACCAGGAAAATGGCTGTTTGGTCTTTGCAGTGGAGTTTAATGAACCAAGACTCCTGCAAGGAGTCTGTAAAGGAGATCAGAATCCTTCAGATCCCACTTTTCAAGACCTTGTGAACAGTAAATCTCTCCTAAAGTGCAGATCACTGACAAATTTTGGTGTTTGCTCTTTTACAAACTTAGCATGTGCTTAAGAATAACCTGTCGGACAATGAGATCAAGTACCTGTAATGCCCCTCTCCTCTGCAGATTCTGACTCCAAATGTCAATGACATTTTAGATGGTACAAATGTCAAGATATTATGCATCAAAGGAGTGGGATTACTTGCATTCCAATATAATATTCCAAAGATATTCAAGCCAGGTTTCCAAAAATAAAAAGGTAACCTAATTATTTAAGAACTGTACAAGGGAAAGATTCAAAGTTGTGGATTTTCTTTCCAAATAGACATAGTTGCGACAAATCAGATCCCTAGGCAAAGTCCTGGCGGAGTCCTCTGAAATGCTCACTTTTGCTGGAGAGCAGAACATCTGCTGGAAGGATGCCGCGGGCAGCTGCCGCTCCTGGCTGCCACGCTGCTCTCCCCGCTGTGGTCACACTCTTTGTTCTTTTTCTGCCAGCTCGCTGCAGATACCACCCAGCTCCAAAGACTTCCTGGCAGTCACAGTTCTTACATTAGAGGTCATCATTTGCTGAAAGTCTTGGAGACCTATCAGGTAGTACTGAAGATAACTTAGAGTAAAATGTCTTTATAGTACAACAGGGTACAAAGTAGTTTTCTTATACAGTTCTGCTTCTGGAATCTCTTTTCTCCACCTCTATCAGCAAAGACCTTTAACTCTTTGCCACAAGGTCTATAAATTCCTCAGTAGAAAGAACGTGCCCAGTGCCGTAAACAGGAAGAGGAATTTCTACCAGGCAAGTTTTGGTCTGGGGGATAATAAGACAGTTGAAAGGAGCCTGGTGTGTCGAACTAAATCCAGGCTGCGTGCATGTGTGTTAGGGCTGTGAGTGACAGAAGGAAAGAGAAAAGTCATCATATGCTTTACTCTTTCCTACCTCTCTAAAACAGCAGGTACTGAAATACCACTGTGGTGGTAGTGACAGAGAAATCTGTATGTCCGAGTGAAACTGCCATTCTTTGAGACCTCTGTACCTCATTTCTAGAGCAGGTTATTCAGCAAAGAGGAAATATTATCCCAAAACAGATAAATTAACTCTTTTGCTTTATTAATATGTGTTGGTCTGAATGTGTAATTAAATGTATGCATCCACGTAGGACATGAGAGTAACTTGAACAGGCATTCATTCCTTCCCTTCAAGTGCTGCTATAAAAATCCAGGTTTCTTTCTTAAAATGCAGCTGTCAAGTGCTACATTCTCCCTTTTTTCCCAGAGTTGCCAAGTTCCTCTATTACTCAGAAGTCAGTGAAAGAAGTAAAGACAACCCTAGGCTCCCCCACTTCCATTTCTGTTTGGAGAGAATAAGCAGAGCTAAGAAGGTGGGACTCAGTCTCTCTGCTTACAGCTGGCTTCTTTATCTGTCGGCTCCGCCTGGCTCACTGGAAACCTGTCCACTGAGAGCCAGATAGAGACCAGAGTCTCCATTTCACACAACTCACCTAAAAGCAAAAGGCTCACTATCCAATTACTAATCCCTCAAAGCAATTTGCTGTTCAACATTTATCCAGTGCTGAAGTATATTAGAACACGTGGCTAATCCTGGCTTGTTTAAAACAGCACGCCTTTTTTCCACTTTGGGATAAATATGACATTTGGAGTGAAAGAAATTACCACAGTAGGAGATCAAATATCATATGACCTTTCAGTTAAATTATCCCAAAGAGAAAGACAACTAGGTTACATGGCAAAAGTGAACTTTTTGCTCCCCAAATCCAAGTCCACTGTCGCACCTCTAGATCTCAAATTCTGCGCTCTGGGCCACTCTTTCTCTTTCATTTCTCCAAAAAAACAAAACAAACCCTGCTTCTGAAAACCCTCTTCTGCCTCTGGGTCCTGGGAACAAGTCACTGCACTTGTCTGATTCCTTGTCTTTCCCTCTTCCCAGCCAAACCAACCAAACTCCGTATCCCTGCTCAGCACAGTGCACAGCTTGGCTCTTACTTTCTTTCCTCCCTCCTCTTCCTCGTGGTCCCTTGACACCCCTTCTTCCTCCCTGGACTCCACGCCTTCCTCTAGGCTGATCTTTAGACGTAGGAAATCTTTTAGCTTCTTACATGTCCATCAGCACCTCTTTTCAGTCAGATCCCTAATGGCAAACACCGTCTTGTCATAAGTCACCAGTGGACAACATAAAAAGGAAAACCAGCAGTTAAACAAGATCGCTAACCCTGAACTCCTTCAGCCTGCTCCGAGGAAAGCCCTAACGCAACGTTCCCCTTCCCAGCTTCTTTGGTTTACTCCCCACTTCTCCCTCGTGGCACCATTTCTGCGGCACCCGTATCCCAGTCAATTGCCAGCCCTTGGAGGAAAATTCCTCATACTTCAGCTGGCCTTTGCACACTGACATTTACAGCCGTATAACTCATTTGCCGCACAAGAGCAGCAGCACAGTAAAGTACAACACAGCCTTCGCATCAGGTTAGGGTGAATGCAGCGTCAAGGTTGAGAAGCCAAGCACAGAGGGGTCAGGAAAGGCAGAGCCAAGGCTGAAAGCTCAGCACTGGCTGGGCCACCTGGCCTCTGCACCTTGAAAAGGAAAAGGAGCTGCTTGTCGTGCTTGATTTGAAATTCAAACCAGGCCCGGTATCACAGCTCTTGGAGGAGTATACTTGCGTTTACACATGGCTCCTGCCTCGGAAACTCAGTACAACCCACGGGGGTGGACGCGTGTGGGACCTCACACAGTCACGAGGCACCACGCAAAGGGAGTGCGTGGGGCTGGTGGTGTGCGCGAGCGGAAAGCAGGCAGGGAGGTGTTAGAGGAAAAGGAGCAGACAAGCACAGAAACGAGTCTACTGGTAGAAAGCAGTCATAGGCCGTAACACTATCACCTGCAAATCGAGTAATACAGTCTCATTAGAAAGGAGACGCTTATTAGTATGAGGAACAAACTCCGAAGTAACTTTTTAGAGGAGACAGTGGATCAAACCCATGAGCTTGCCCGTAGAAGTACTTTGATACCCAAAAACCCAGGCGATGCGGATGTTTGGGTGTGGAGCGAGGCTGTTCAGTAAAGGCATCAGTAATGTCTACTTCTCGTATCACACAGTGCCCTGCTTATACTCAATATGCAAATAGCTGTTCTGATACATTTGCTCATGACCTTGTGTCACAGGGCTGGAGAGGGCAGCCACTCTCTTCTGGGATACCCTGGCAGAACTCAGACACGGGAGTTGCCCAATTTTCGGATGCTCATGAGGCAGCAGCCTTCCAGCTCTGCTTAGAGAGCCCGGCTGATCAATAGCCCATCCCCTGGAAAGCCGGGGAAGAACCTCTCCTGCTTAGCACCAAAAAAGGTATAGGACTCACAAAGGGGATCTCTCTGCCTCCCCCCATGCCAAGTGCCCACAGCTGCCTAAGGCAGATCTCCGCCTGGCCTCGGTGGAAACGCCTGGCACAGCCTTCGGCCAACATTCCCGGTGCGGCAGCCGCCAGCCCTCCGAGTCACCAGACTGCTTCTTGGCTTTGCTCGCCAAGTTTAACTCTAGCAAGACCCGGGGAAAACATCACTTCTTCCGCACAATTAAAATATTTTAATCGCCATACTGCAAACTCTCAGCTGCCTTCTGTGTGTCTCTGTGCAATACCCTCCCCAAATTCTTGTTTACTTAATATTTAGCTTTAGTGAAGACATGAAAAGGTTGATTTAATATCCAATGAAAACGCAAAATCCTTATTTGTGCTATAGTCACGTTTCCCTCACGGATAATATGAACCTAGTAATGCTTAAATAATTAGAGCTCAGCTTGGTGTGAGCACAAACTCTGCAGTTTTCACTTGTCAAAAAGTCGGAGATGACTGTTTTATTTCTTGAAACATCTGTGTCTGGAAAAGTTTGCTCTGATGCTCCTTAAATTTTTATAACCATACCTTCCCTTACAGAATTCAAATGACTGAGCCACCTTCAACCTTGGTCCACCACACACAATTCTTGACATATGTAGAGATTAGATATATAAAATAGAGCAAAGTATATCTCTCCTTTCTGCAGACATACAACTCTTAAATTATAATTGCTTTCAATTAGACAATTTTGTTACATGTCTCAGAAGCAACAGAAAATGGGAACTGAAGAGCACAGCAACATAAAGCAACCTGAAACCCTCTCGGTTCTCCACATTAGACTGATGAGACCTCAACCAGAACAGTCTGGCCACTGCTAGGCACTCTTGCAAATCTCTCCCTTAGTGTTATTTGTAAATTCAGAGGTACAAATCATGTTAGGAAATGGGGGGGGAAGATGCAGAAAGCGTTGGCTTTTGTGGGGTGGTGAACAGATACCCTTTCAGAAGGGAGAGTGCCCAGCCCACACACATGTCTTGCTGCAAAAGGGCAAGAGTGCCTTGGAATGTGCTTAGAGCCAAGATCTGCCTTTGTATAGGCAGGGTGTGTCTGTTAATGAAAATCATGATAAAGAGCAAGAAAAATAAACAATGCAATTCCTTGAAAATGGCCAGTACGTACTGCTAACTGTACAAGCCTGTACTAAGCTCGCAGCAAGCCCAGCCGAGGACTCTTCTGCACGTTTTTACCTGCATAATGTTTCTGCTATTGCAAAGTTTTGTTTTACAAGGAAAGTTTTGCCTGACATGACATTATCTGAGTGCTGCAGAAGGCAGATACCATGGCAAGCAAATATTTCAATATATTCTAAGTCTCCTAATACTACGAAAAAGAAGATATATATCAAGTTACTAGAGACAAGTACTGCTCATTTCAAACACCCTGGGAACAGCCTTCCTCCACCAGTCTCACATACTCATTTCATAGACATGGTGCATACAGCTATTTCCCTCCCCTTTCGCCCTTAGCAAAGAAAAATGAAGGAGACATTAATACGGAACTGTTTGAGCTTCATTATTAGCCATTTATTCTGGTGCTGTTGAGCTGCCACAGTCAATGATCTTTCTGAAATAAACCCAAATGTTGAAGTTTGCAAGTTCACTGCGCAAGTACAGATCTATATTAAAGAGGTTTTAGGCTTTCAAGAAATCAACTGAAATATGGCAAGAGGATTTATACTATACAACATCTTTTTTATTAATGAAGTAATACTTTAATGAAGTAATAGTAATAAGCATAGCCAGCAATTCATACCAATAAACGACTTCTGAAGATCTCTTGTCTTTAAAACCCTGTTTTCCTGGCAAGAACACCTAAATGAGCAGAAACTTAGAAATGATAAAGCCATTCTAACAAGTTAAGATTAAAAAAAACATGCATTTTGTTCAACATTTGTGAAACTTGCTTTACTTCACAGATTCTCAGAAAGAACTAGGAAATCAGGATCTTGATTCATGGCTATAAAAGCATTAGAGTAAGCAATGGAGAAGCCTGATGAGACACAAACTGACTCCCAGAGATTAGGATATGCGGACGTAGGAAGCACTCAGAACCAGGATCAGAAGCATCAGGCTGGCAGCTTTCAGCAATAGGCCAGAAGAGTTTACAAAGCTGGATGAAGAATCTTCTGGCTGTACTCCAGTACCTAACACAAAAACCAGGGCTTGGGGGTAATGTTATTTTGTGTACTCCTGCTTACAGAACTTACTAGGTCCTACAGGTAAAAGCAACTGGGATCATAAATTTCAGTTCACACAGTGCTTTCTGCTTGCAGAGCTTAAATTGGTTTGCAGATGTTTTTAGGGATGGTGAAAAGGAAGTTCAAAGCAGTGACAGAAGTTGTTCAACCTCACACAACCACTTACAATAGCACTGTGGCTAGAAATTAATCTTCTGGCCGGAGCCCTTAGAAGGAAGTATCCTCATCTGACTGCATCCATTACAGTTTCAATTAATGGATTACCATGCAGACCATGCCAAAAGGAAAAACAGAGGAAAAGTTTTCAAGTAATTTTGTGGGAAAAATCTGTCAGCACAGCATAGAAGCGATTGGCAAAAGCTAACCAAACAGGACACAAGAGGACACAGGACCAGGAGGACCGTCTGGTTAAGAATGAAGACCCCACCATGACATAAAAACACATCCGTAAATACCAGTTTACCTGCCTCACCCCCAGGAAGGAATCCTTCTCTCTGAAAAAGCAGAAAGTAGACGAGCCCAGGAATAAAGAGATGACTATAGTATTTAAAGCTGTTAAGACTGAAATCACTGAAGCCTGAATAATTTGCAACTTAACAAGCATTTAAACATAGCCCTGCATATAACTGACATTTAAATGTTAATGTGAATAAAACAGCACATTTGTGATTTATCAGTCTTGCCATTTTAAAAAATATAGAGTGTAACCATGTAAATTAGTAAAATACTCACCGAGACTGAAACATCCTCTATTTTTCTTTTAGCACTAGAGTCAAATAAGACATTCCGTCCTCTTCTTTCGCAGTCCTGATACACAATCAGTCGGATCTGACTTGGGTCAAACTCCGGCAAAGGCCAGCTTTAATTAAAAAATAAAAGAACAGAAGGATCAATTACCACAGCTCTTTATTACACTGTTCTTTCTACATGATCTGTATATACAACTTTATTAAAACATAAAGTCGAGCAAATGCAATGCCATTTCATGAAACCCTTTGATCCTGTAGCCAGAACTATGCCTTTTGTTTTTTCCTTCCCTTACACTTGCCAAATTGCACTGGCATAAACGGCACCAATCCGCTACAACCATATACAACGATGTGCGCAGCATTACTAGCTCTCTTGTGCTCTGTCTTGTGATATTTAATGTTTTCTTCAAGTTCCAGCTTTTTGAAATCAGTCATAGAAGAACTCAGCTTTTGTGTTTAAAGACACACAAAAAGAGAGTCCCTCATCATTGTAAGCTCTAGCTTGAAAGCATTCACAAATCAAAAGCAAACAGAAAAAAAGGTATATATTCACACTAGCCTCTCCCTTAAGTAATGAATTTCTGCATTTGCAGTCGTAGGTTTTCAACCTCATGGGCTGGCAAAGCACTGAACTCCACAGCTGAAAAAATGCAAAATACCTTTCCTACACTTCTTTAGGTTTCACAAACACTGTAGTAACACATGTATTAAACTAACTGCAGTATTATAAACTACAACACTCATACTAATATATATGCTTTGATGTTGGGGAAGAGAGCCACGTGTAGCTTGGTCCTGACTATATACTCAGGTCCTCGCTACATTCAGACTTAGAAATAATCTCCACTTAAGCCACTATGATTCAAGGCCATGCTGCTGCATGGGTCAGCAAAACACACACAGCAGTCCTCTTCTAAGGCACCTATTCCCAAACTGATTTTGCAGTCAATAACAAGGAAAGGACCTTCTCAGTTCTTGGAAGATAGGAAGCAAGACGCCTGCTCTATCCATGAAACCAACAGGAATCATCTTTCAGCTAGTTACGAGCCATTTCCTAGATCAAGTGAAATTCTATCTTCCTTATCCTTGGCTTTTAGGCAAACAGCATTAGCATGCAACCCCAAGAAGTGAGAGGCGAGGCCCTGGAACTTTCCAGCTCTTAATGAAGGATACCGGCTCCCAGTTTACAAGAAGGAGCTGTACATTTATTTCAGAAAAAAAGACACCCATAAGTGATAATATGGATTAAAGTAAACCTGGCATGCTAGACTCCAAGACTATGGTAAATTTTCTTCTCTTCTGTCCCTCTAATTCACCAACCAAAAGGTTTCCTTCTCTACGCCCATGCTTTATGTGATCGGTACACTAATGACGATTTGTAACCCAACTTCTGTAACAGGTCACAGCAGAGAACCAATTTGATCACCAAAGCCATGGTTGCCTATCAGAAGTTTTTAAGACTGTCCAATACAGATTCACAGGCTTTACAACTAGCGTAGTCCCAGCGAGGTGAAACTAAGCACCAAGACATACAGTTACTCGGTCTCTCGAGAGGAAATCCATTTCCTAATCCACTCAGCCCCACCATTTAGCAACAGAAGAGAAAAACAGAAGCTGCAGAGAAGATAGTGCAACAAATGTCAAAAGCAACTTATTACAAGAGAAAAGCTTGAGCAACTTGAAACTGAAATAACTTGATGTCTAGATTTGGGGGCAAAGAGCCACGTGCCCTCTCTGTTTGGGCACCTAAAGTCAAGCATCGTCCACAGAGGGACATGCCCACAGGAAGAGCAGGCTGCAAACTGAGCAAATTCTGTACCAGAAACCAAGCACAGTGACAAACTCAGAGCAGAGCTTACATTTACTGGGGGCTCTGCTAACGAGCCCCACCTTGCATTTCAGAAAATATAAGAAAACAAAATCCATAGAATCATAGATTGATTCTATGATCTCCTTAAATTTCAGTGAAATCAATGGAAGTCTGAAAACTCATTTTGTTTCCAGACAGGCCACTGTGGTTCCTATAAAGAAACACTATGTGACAATAACAACGAATTGCTTGCCAAAAAGGTGCTATCGCTTGCTCCACCCTTGCAACGCATCTGAATTTCCTTCACACTCAGACAAAAGCGTGTCTTCCATTACCTAGTACTTTTGATATTTGACTTTGAAATTACTGGCAAAGAAGGGCAGTAGCTGTTCCAGATCTTAGGAAAGTCTACTTATAAAAAGCTCCAAGAGCAGATTACACACTAAGAGGAGAGAAAGCTAAATATAAAACCCTTGCTGTATTCGGGAACATATTTGATCAAGGTAACAAGAGCTTGTTTACTTCTCAGCTTCTTCACATGACATTTTAACTTTCTCTAGACAAGCATTTAGTAGATATTATCCATCATAATTTGTGATAATTCCAAATAAGCGTTATCTCTGTTACATAATAGAGTCCTTAAGCACATTTCAGCCTTGCAAAAACATTCCCTGGCAATAGCGGGCCACTTCCCAAACCAGAAGAAACTTTAAGAGAGCTGGGGGAAAGTTCATTTAGACAGACAGTAAACAGAGGCAGACTGGCACCTCCGACTCAGCCCCACCACCTTCCAGCGAGGCACATTTTTCTGGAGGAAGCGGGACATGGAATAGCTTGGCTGCTGTTGTTAGCAGCTTTAAACTACCGTTAAGCTTGGTATCTGGATATATTAACCCAGAAACATACAAATTCCTGCGTGCAATACACAGGGCACGTTCTCAAAACAAATCTGACGGGGCAGTACTCCAGTGCTGCTCTTCAGCCGGATGAAAACTGACCTAGATCTTCTGCATATAATTAGTTCTGTTTATAAATGGAAACTAACTTTGACATTTAACTGATGTTTCCTTGAGATTCTGATAGGAAAACCAGAAGACGTAGAATCAAATGCTCTAGCAATGTTAATGAAAGGTGAGTCTCCATCTCCCATGCTGTTCTGGAAACGACGGTTCTCTTAATGAGGACTTTTTCCTGCATGACCTATCTACCAGTCTTTGATCTTTTCTTGAAACTGATTATATTTAAAGAAACAAACAAAAAACAAAAGCAAACCTAGGACAAACAAACAAACATAAAAACCACCATCAAGAAAACCCCAACAATCTTTTCACCCGTGGAAGCGTTTGTGACTTTGCCACACGGTTAGTGCTATGAGCTCACGTGTCAAGCAAGAGAAGAAATAGCGAAAAACAAATTATTTCTGCGCAGGACATCAGTCCTGTGGAGACTTCCACTACACAAACAGTAATTCCTCTAGAATGAGATGTTCAGAAATACCTATATGAATAGAATGGTGTAGAAATCATTGATGTATAAATGCTGTATGAGATACTTCAGAAACAAATCACATAAAACCAGATCTCACAGACTGGTTGAGGTTGGAAGGGACCTCTGGAGGTCATCTGGTCCAACCCCCCGAGCAGATGCTAATGCAGGTAGAAAGCACAAAGGGAAAGGAATTACTTGGGACTGAAAGGCAAACTTCCACATGAATAACGATGAAATTATTAGAAAGTAATAATAATGAAATCAAGACCCAAAAAATTATATGTTCACGCTTAAGCCCTACTACTGTTCAGCTCTTCTCGCTCTTTCACCCGTTTTGTTTTCCTGCCTTTTTTACATTCAACCACCAGGAGTGTTATCTGTAGTTTACATTTACAGATCCATTACACGCTTCCTGACATCTCTACTGTGAGTTGCATGGCAATCCAGAACTCCAAATTCTCTCCAAGGAGGGATTTTCTCATGTATCTAACTCCTGGAGTTTATTACTGCCATAGACATTTCTCAGCAAGAGGCAACTGAATGGCTTTCAATTGGTATTATTACACTCTGTGCAAGTTTTAATAGATGAAACAACAGACACAGAAATCCCTCGTTATCACTCCACCAATTAAAATACAATACTTTCCCCTGTAATTGAAAGCGAGTACATTCCTTCCTCCTTGTTTCCACTACACCATGAACAGCCCTTCTTCATCACATTCAGGGTTTAGTTTAATACTGTTTTTCCTCCTGCCTGAGACTTTACTTTTAAAACAATTTCGTACTAACACAGCTTAGGTAGCATTCAATTACTTTTTAATAATTAACACAGATATCTTAGAAGTCTTAAAGAAAAGCAATTGAAGCAAACTGACCAGGATATTAAGCAGGTAGGAACTGTAAAACAGTTTGCTAAAAAGTAAAGTTGCTCAAAACCAGAATATGACTAATCATTGAAAAAGTAAGTTGAAACTATCAGTCAAACTATTGTTTTCCTACATCATGTTACCCACAGTTATAAAAACTGCCTGGTGGTGAATCACTTCCAACTATTTTTAAATGCATCTACGCAAATGATATTTATAGTTTATGCTAGCTTATCTGTTCTGCGTGTTTTTCATGTTAGCACCTTTTTAAAAGGCTGACAGGAACAGCCAGGGGAGAGCAGACGGCAGGTCCACCTTGCCCCATGCCCTCCTCAGGGGGCTCCGCATGGAAGGAAATGTCTTTCTTGACTCCTGTTACGATGAGCATGAGAACAGCGGTATAGGGATCCCCAGGGCTTATCTCCAACTCCTGCAGATGATCCTCCTCGTGTCCTACTGTTGTTACGGCAGTGCTTAGACCCAGCTAACTTCTACACAAGCATTGAACAGAAAGACTGTCCCTTTCTTGAAGAACTTACATTGTAAATATGAGACCGTCCCACTGGGTACATTGGGATATTTCAGATGCAGATCATCTCCACATTCCACAGAGATGTACACTCACATCAAAGCACGCTCACCTGTACATATAAACCTAGTAGTATTTAGGATCCTGCTTTGTTATAGGGAAGGTGAACAGAAGCAGAATGCAAATGGTCCTTGCCTAGTCCAACCATCATACCGTACACCTCTCACCCTTGACTGAGATGCTTTTTCCAACAAGGGATTCCCTTCTCCTGCCCAAATTCCTCTGCACATTTCTATTATCTGTTACTGGATTTTTTTCTTTTGGCTTTGAGACGATACAACAGAAGTTGAGTATACAGGACAGAGGGGAGGGTATTGTATGCGTTTTAATACCTTCTTACACAAATTCAATAATTCACTTATTATTTGACCATTATTGTACAAGGACAGCTGTGTAGGCCTTTCTGAAAGACCACAACTAATTTGGAAGCAATGAAAACAGCCATGTATGGCATGTTAATGATGCTTCCAGCTTTGGAAGAACATCCAGTAGCAGAGATTTTTTTAAGAAGGCATGGGCAGGTTAGTTATTTTTTAATAATAACACCTGAAGTGCCAAAGAACTTTATCAGGATTCCTGTGATAGGGATGATCCAGGCTGCATCGCTGATTTGCAAAGTTGGCATTTTCAGTGAGAGATTCCATTTAAATGCTGGTGACATAACATGACTATAAGGCTATGAGAAGGAAGAAGATCCCTGAGGTAGAGAAACCACGGGGCCTATACTTAGAAAAAATTTTGCAAGATAATTGTCTTTACAAGAGTTGAGGTCATTTCAGGGTTGTGCGACTGTTGTGGTGAATGCTTGCTGATTCTGCAGAGAAAACCGGCGTTTGTAACTTGACCAAGGCCACAGAGGGAGCCCGTGACGATTGCCTGTGAAGGAGTTTACCCAGCCCTTCGGGTGACACTGCCCTCCATCACTTTGACCTCAGCTGGGGTTTCACAGAAGTCAAAGGACCTGTACTCTGGGTAGCTTGGAAGAACTGACAGATGGTGGATCATCTCAGGGACGATGGGTGACCGCTTGTAGCAGTTACATTTTTAAGCTTCATCACAAGGAAATAATGTTTCTTTTTTAAAAAGAACAAAACGTCCCCTTTTTCATTTCTTGAAGGAGGGCAACACTTCCACAGGTGCTGCAGCACCGTAGAGGTCAGCTCCATGCTACATCTATAAATCTGTCTCATTCAGTTACCAGCTTAGCAATCCTCACCTTGAATAGCTGCACTACTTGAGCTCCAGGAAACTTCTGCTGCTTATACTAAGCACATATTGTACACTAGGCACATATTCACTCAGCCAGATATTTCACACTCGGTATAATAAACTTGGACCTAAACATCAATTGGCTTCCAGGGTCCTTGGCTCCATCCAATTCTTTAACTGTATATGAGTTGACTTCAGTTTGTTTTCTTTTTTTTTCCTCCCTTCTACCAAGTCACTTGGCTCTCATTAAGGTAGCTAATTTATACTCTAAAATCCAATACATGAGCCAGATGCCTTTCCACAAGCAAAAAGATATAATATATACAGGTTAGATGCAGTCTAGTCAACACATTAATCATAATCTGGAGTGCAATATTGAAAATAAGTAGGTTGGAAGGTTTTGTTAAAAACGTGTAGCATGTTGAGTAACTTTGCAATTCAGTCGGTGTCAGAATTTGCAATTAGTATTAGTAATTTCATAGAATATTTTTAGGACTACTTCACGTATGTCCTTTCAAAAAGTACCTGTTCAGCTTTTAGCTGATTTAAGCACATATATGCGTGCAAACACACACACATACACACACACACATACACACACAAGCTCTGTGTTCTTTTGAAATACCCGTTTTAATAAAAAACCACACACAAACAAGACACAGTTCCTTTCAGTTAAATTCACTAGCATTGAACACAATGTTTTACATTATTCAAGTAGACTGCACTTCCCTTTGCAAAATTACAACAGATAGAACCAGTTCAGGGAAAAAAATACATTAGTGCCATTTAACATATGACTGTAAGAATCATTAAAAAAAAAAAATCTCTAAAAGCGTCACGTTGCTGGAAGAGAAATACTTTCATTACAGTGAAAATATTAAGCGTTCAAATAATTAAAATAATCTCAAGAACTGTGCAGTGACCGTACCTGGGAAGCATCTTTGTCCCCCGAGCAGTTCCACTTTTCAAAATCCCTATAAACTCCTGTTGTGCCCGGCTGCCAACTCAGGTTAATAATAGCAATGAGCCATATTCATCCAAAACCACAAGACTGTCAGGTGACATATCAAGAGGTCTGAATTTAACTCAAACAAAAGACTCTCCATGCTGCAATGCAAAAGGCTTAATCCTAGCAACAGGATCACAAAAACCACCTTAAAGAAAGCAGTTCGCTGAAGCGCAATATAGGCGTTTGCACCAGGCTGCGTTTGCACTGCCCTGGAGTTTCATAACCCAAATCCTGCCCCTCCATTCTCTTGCACAGCCCAGGATTTCTCCTCAAGTAAATATCTTCCCCACTCCTGTGTCTCTTCCAGCGTATTGCTGCAGAGGAGATCAATCTAATTCATCGAGAAGCTAAGTGCTGCTTTGGCAGCCGCCGGAGCGTACATGTCAGTCCCATCTATCCTCCTCCTCTAGCGAACGCAATCGGGAGTTGAGTCTCATGACCCAAGTCCCCTGGCAACTGTGGC
Organism: Burhinus bistriatus; assembly: GCA_013397275.1. Classification (NCBI taxonomy): domain Eukaryota; kingdom Metazoa; phylum Chordata; class Aves; order Charadriiformes; family Burhinidae; genus Burhinus; species Burhinus bistriatus. The sequence goes on along the minus strand of VYXH01012167.1, from coordinate 78,714 downwards.
TGCTGTCCTGCACCTCCACGAGCCGCGACCGTCGGGAATTCAGCCTGCTCGGGCAAGAAGAGGGGGGCAAAGCAAGGCGGCCTCCTTCCAGACTGCACCCCCAGCCCTTACATTCCTGGAAGAGACAGGATGCTTGTGCCGGAGCCCGGGAGCGCGGAGGCAGAGGGGTGGAAAAGCCAGTGCTGACAGCCATCATGTGACCCAGCTGTCAGCGCGTGCCACCTGGAGCCGCCATCCGCCACCACCAATCCCAGCGCCCACCCCTGCCCACCATTTCACCGCGAAAAGAAAGGCCGTTAAATGTTTAACTATACGGGGTCTCGTTTGCATGGGTGCTGGGAAGGGGGAAGAGGTGCCCACAGCTGCCGATGCTTGCCGCCTGCCTCTGCATCGCCGGTTCTCAGCTCTTCGGCGTGTTTGCAGGCAGAGTAAAACCAGCTCTGCTCCATGTATCGCAGCGGCACCCACTCCCCCTCCCCATCGGCTTCTATAAGAACAAAGACAGCACTGTATGCCCTGTGAGGGCTCATTAATATTACAAGTGAAGCATCAGGAACATGCAAGACAACTGGATGGCAATATATAGGGGTTTTTAGGGGAAAAAAAGATGTGAAATAATGCCCACAAAGAAATCCTGACCGACCTGATAGCTGTAAACAAGGGTTCATGATTGCTCTTGGGGTAACCCGGGCCATGCTAGGAAGGCTGCCCGGTACATCTCAAAAGCAAAGAGCTTGCTATTTAAAGAACTTTTTTCTCTAAATTGTGGGGGAGGAGCAAGAGAGATGGACTGGGAAGTGAAGAGGGAACCAGGCATCCAAAAAAGCACTGCACATTAAAAGCCATCAAGTATTGTCACAGGCACATGTGGGGCTAATCATTCATACTATTAATTTTGTATTATCTTTGGACAAAGATCAAGAAATTATATAAAGGCAGGAGACTGTGGCATCATAGCTACTACTTCAGTTTTTTTCACTCTCTGACAACCTACAGGTTTTACCAATATTTCAAAAACAAAGGCAGCAAAAATCCATTTATCATCAGGATCTCCTGTTCCACTGCTTCCCACAAGACAAAGTTTAGGGCTATCAATGATTCCCCTGCATCACTGAGTGGGTGAGCTGATGGACTTGTTCATGGGCTGGTCCCAAGACCCAACAATCCCAGCACGTCTGGATGATGTTTTGCCACCCAGGATGGATTCCACCAGAGAACACCAAGCTCCCTCTTCTGCTACACATCTGCTGGATTAAGTTCAGGGAGAAATCCTTAATCTATTGACACAACAACACTTTTGCTGCTGATTTACAGGAAGGTAATATTTTTATGTTTGGTGCTGGGCTTTGACACAAACGCAGTAAAACTAAGAGATAGATACTTACTTGGTTCCAACTCCAAAACCACTGTTTTTTGTGACTATGAATGTTTTATAGGAAATTTCTCATTTAGAAATGAAGAGTTGAGATTTTGACCCCACACAGACTTAGCTTTTCATAAGTGACTAGTGCCAGGGAATTCAATGGAATTACTCACATGAGCAAAATTTGGCACGTGCTGTTTACAGGACCCATGCCTTAAAACGCAATCTTGCCTTTAAAGCCTAAAATACCAAACCTTGGGAGTTGTAAGCAGCAACATTTGACCTCTCCTACCTTCCTGACCTAGTGAAAGGAATGTGCTGTGCACAGTAACTTTCTTTACCTGTGTGGCAAACGCATCGCTCTCTAAAGGTTACTGATGTCAAAAGTGACCTTTTTTTCTTAGACATGCAATGGTGAGAAGTTCAGTGCAATGTATTATGTAAACATTTATTTACAGGAGTAACATCTAAGGTTTCCATTTTACCTCAGGGTAACCTGATGCGTATTAAAGACAAGTGCTTTGAAAGCGGACCCAGCCTCCATCCAACAACTGACCAGGAAAAATATTGGAAGGAATTTCTCTTCAAATAGAGACAGACTCAAAGTGTATGAAGAATAGATAGTGCTTTAGGCACCGATCAGTGAGTATTTATTGCTTGAGGAAGGACTTCAGATACTCAATGTTGGTTCAAACACACTGTCACCATTCCCACATCCAAGAAACTACTCAGGCCTCTTTAAGATTAAACATGCCCCATCCTCCTCTCTAGGTGTATAACCAGGCACAGTGAACGTCCTATTTACTCATCTGGAACAGAGGAGGTAAGTTTTCAAAAACAACATCTGTTTCTAAATTTCCAAGGACAGTGAGATGTTCTGGTCACACCAATATGTACCTATGGTATTTTAAACCTGTGTCCAAGCCTGCACTCAAATCCAAACGTACTGGCTGCCAAGCGCAGACGCAAAGCCGTGCTCAGAGAAGGTTCAGGCTCTGCAGGGGTGGGGGAAGGCAAGGCGGGTGCACAGACCTGTAACCCACCCTGCTCGACTGACAGCACCTTGTAGCGCAGAGGGGCACAGCACAGCCCCTCAGCCACTCCTCCTCGCTGCTTATCGCCGCTGTTTCTGGGAGGGGCGGGGAGGAATAAAAATAAACCCCCAAATGGGCCATTGGTTAGTAAAAAAGCTGTAATTACAATATTGGTTGTATTCCAGATACAGTAACTTGTTTTCACCTATGCTGTGAAAGCTTCATGGAGTTTGCAATAGGCCTACAGCATCTATCGTTGAAAGGCATCTCCAGAAAGACAGCTTGTTTTTTTTCATTCCCTCATTTACCACCTAGGCAGTATTTGGCTTTGGCAGGGAATATGATACTCTCTATCTCTTTGAAAAGGTGCGGGCTGATTTTTTTTGTGTGTGTGTGTGGGTAAATTTGAACTTGGAAAACAAAGCTGATCATATTGTCTAGCTTCAGAGAAATACTTAACAAGTTCAAAAACTAAAGTGATCAAAATCTCCTGCCTTAGCCCATCACCTTCCAGAGAGATCCTGGGAAGGCACTTCAGTATCCACGCACATCCACCCAACTGCAGATGGGAAAGATGTGGGTGACGGTGTCCAGCTGCATCAAACAGCCAAGAGGATGAAGTACATCCCACCCAAGGGGTTCTGTGCAGATCCCCATGCCAGACTGGGGCTGTGGCTCGTTCTTAAACACACATAAGCCAAAAAAAAAAATCCTCAAAACAAGAGAGCACCGGAGGGAATTACTTTCTTCATTTCATCCAAAGGCATTTCTGAAAATATTTAGAATCACTGGAAAGGCTCACATGCACCTTTTGGGTATAAATCATCCGATTTTAAACCGAGGAGACAACCGTTTGCTCTAACCACAAGCTAAAAAAGTAATGAAATGATTCATTTTTCTTCTCCAGTGCCTTAATGAGTTTTTTTAGCCTTTCTGCCGAAAGAAGGCTTCCCTCACACATGTTGTAAATGCACACAACAAAGAGCCAGTATGCTTACTGGCCAAGTAAATGTTTATTGCTTAGTAATGCACGAAGGTAGGAGCTGGAAGCCACACTAGACAGAAAGAGAGACAAACAATTAGGATTTTATTTGAAGACTGACTAGAAACACTTGGATACCATGTCTCTACAAAATACTTGCCTTAGTAGGATTACCACTGAGCTAGACTTTTAAAAAAATGTGCTTTCTGGGCATTTTTGTATCCCTGCAAAAAAAATTCCACTGAATTCCTCACTGCTGGAGAGGAAGAGTGGACAGTACTACAGCATAAACCCTCTGAATACAACTGGAGCACATACACATACCTGCACGCACCAAAGGTCAGCAAGAGCCAAAACAATGAGAAAGATCACTGCAAGCAGTCTGCAGGTTTTTCATACCTATGTCCCATTTTCTTTAAAGGAAACCAGATTTTTAAATACTGAAAAAAATGCTTTTCGTATGCAGTACAAAAAAAAAAAAAATCAACAGAGAACCAAAGTTTATAAACTCTTCATACACAGGATTGTCACTAGCAGCAAGAGGAGGTCTCATGACTGGAATAAACTGTCTCTACGGGCAGTGTAAAGGAGCATCAGCATAAATACGAATCTGCCTGGGAGCATTCCTGGAGGGTGCGACATGGAACATTATCTTTCTTTTAAGAGTGTGGATGCTGAGACCTCAGCAGATTGACTGTCCCTTCACTGTTGTAATTTTTCAAGTCATGATAAAAGATGCTTAAAATAAAAATAACTATCAAAGTAAAAATCTGATGCATGCTTAAGCTACTGGAACATTGGTGTTTGTTTTGTATCACATTTCCAATTGCCATCTACTATAAATAAGACACCGAACAAACCTCCATAATACCAACTGGTACTGCAAGACAACAGGGCATTTTCCTCCCGCCAAACAGTTATTTTATTGTGCACTCTTGGGTGTGCAGAGCAGAATAATCTTTTGCTGTAGCTATTAAAAAAATAAAGTGTAAATAGTTCATTATTGTGTGCGTTTAATGAAAATTTGGAAAGAAAAATTCCAATGCAAACTGCTTTTCCTGCATATAAACAGCTGTTGGAAATAAAAGAATTTTCTGAAGTCACACAGAATTATCTAGTGTAGCAGAGGAGGGTTGGGGGGGGGGGGGGGGGTGGGGGGGGGGGGAAGTCTTTTTTTCCCCCCCTTTATGTTGTGTACTTCTGGAAATGTCTAGATAGATTCTTCAATCCTTAAATCCACACATAAAACTAACTTTTGTTTTCCATCCCCTCTTCTAAATGTGAATGACAGTATGACACCCAGTGACATGCAGCATCTATCTTTGCCTGACACATGAGTTTCCCCTAGACAATAAAGCAAACTTGGCCTGTGAAAACCAGCATCTATGTTACATCTGAGCTACCACTGTTGAGAATTACTAATATGACAAAAAAGTGACTGTTTCACAGTGCTAGACAGAACAAAAACAAGCTCACAGGCTTAGATGTATCAACTGCAAAGTTTATTGCTTAGGTAACTTCACGGTGAATTGCTGCTTTTTATTTTGGAGATCATGGGTATTAACACGATACAATGAAGAGAACAGAAGATATATTAGAGTCAAGGTTGACCGCAAGAACTCTGTTGCCATGAAAATGAAGACACCTTACAGGAATCACTATAGCTCCCCTAGTACTATCAATTCTGATTTTAATAATAAACCCTTCAGCGACTCCTCATGTAACAAAAGTACGTTGGCTGAAGAATCCTGACATTTTCATTTTTTAATAGACAAATATTGAATTCCTTATATTTATCTTCAGTTTAAAGAGTTTTTAAGGCTTTTATTTTCATGTTCTTCCCAGCGACTGTAAGGACTATGCCAGTTTTCTTTTCTTCCTGTTACACAAGTGAAAACTGAGATTCTCAATACTTTACTTCAGGAGATATGAAAAAAAAAAAGCTGCGAGGTGCCTTAACAAATGGGTAATGCACTCTAGCTATGCCTGACATGCCATGTGATTTCTGCACCAACACTGAGTAAACACATCTAAATAAGCATTTATCAGATAGATATATCAAGAAATAAATAACTTTTTAAAGGCTGAAAGACTAGAATGTAAACAGCTGCATTTTTTTGTGTCATGCTTTTGAACCCATGAGCTGTGCCGGGATGGGTGGGCTGGGCTGGACGATGCTGTGCCCAGGGTCCCAGGAGGCAGCGGGTGAGCCTGCTTTCTCCTGGGCTGAGCGTAGCCCAGAACCCCCTCCCAGGCCTTGCAGCAGGCAGGCCAGGATGACCCCTGGTGGATATCTTCAGCCTGGAGATATTGCACCATGGAGCACCCAAACCACCGCTACCTCCGCTGCCAGGACATGACGGCAATAAAACCGCCCGCTACAGACTCACTGTGCAGCCCAGCGCGTCCCACGCGCTACCTGGGAGCCCACCGCCGGGTCAGGGTGGAGGCAGCCATCTGCTCACGCTGATTAAAACATCCTGTAATACTTGCTTCGTGAGTTTTATAAGGGGAAAAAATATTGCCTTGGTGGTGAAAGTCATACAGCGCGAGCAGGCAGCACGGGGATTTGAGCATTCCTTGGCTGTAGGCCACGTCCGTGTAATTGATTAAGGTGGCTGCACTTGTGACTGAGTGATAATTGAGAGCCCAATAAATCTCCACACAAGTATTTGCCACTCAGCGATGGAAAGCAATTGTTACGGACCCTTCGTAATGTGCTGCGAGCAAAAGAATTACAACTAAAATTAAAAATACCAAGAATCCCCCCAGACGACTCCAAAGAGCTTACTGTACTTCCTTGCCCAACATTCACATTTTCACTTAAATTACAAGGAGTGTCAAATGCACAATGACTACAACTTCAAGCTTTCAGCTAAGTCATTCCCTGCACAAACTCAAATAATTCCAATTTCTCAAAATTTTGTCCAGTACTTTCAGGTCTTCTCTTTTCCCTACTCCAGGTCTCATTTATCTGCACAGACAGCGGTGCTTTAGCCATGGTTTACATGATCGTTTTTCCCTTGTAA
>VYXH01012167.1:57475-72263 GCA_013397275.1 Burhinus bistriatus | reverse complement strand
AAAAAAAAAAAAGGCAAGCAAAGCTGCAGCTGTTCAGGGTTCCTTGGAGAAGGAGGAAGACAGATGTAAGTATTTATTCTCCAAAGATTCACAGTGATCAGTGCCTGAGCTGCATTTTACTCTGTCCCTCATGTGACTGTTTAATTAGGTGTTGATTCACTCAGTCATGAGACACAAGGAAACAGGGCTGCAAGCCCTAACGTCAAAGAAAAAGTAATGCCTGTTCTGCCAGTTTCTGTATTAGCAAAGCACAAAGGGGACATCCAGTTCTGAGAAGCAAAACTCGTGTTTCCTCTGCCCATCAGCCAAACCATCAAATCACTTCAACCTTTCCATGTGGGGGGGGGAAGACATCTCAACGATTTCAGAGCAGGATGCTTGTGAACTCCCAATTATTCTCCACCATAAGAGCTGAGACCAGCTTGAGCATTTGCAGTGTGAGCTCCCCGGCCGAGCTCTGCAAGCCCTGCGAGCAGGGTGTGCCCTTCCATCTGGGAATCCAGGTCCAAGCTGCTTCGGGATATCATGCTTGCTTCTGGGGTTTGTTTGTTTGTTTGTTTGCTTTTGAAAAAAAAAGAATAGAAGCTATTTTGCTATGGCTTTATTCCTGAATGTTAACAGAATTTCTTAGCCTTCTTATGACCAAAAAGCTTTTCTGTTATGGGGTCCAGTTGCCAGAGTAACAGGCTTTTAAAAATATCAAAGAAATTTTCAGCACATGGTCAACCAATTTCACAAACTGTGTATCTTTGTAATAGGAAAAGCTGGCGGACAATTATTTAAATGTACTCAGTTCAACTGAGGTTTGACGTAGGGATAATCCCAAAATGCTGCTTTCAGTCTAAAGCCTGGTGTTGTAGAGGACTATGGTGAACTTTAGCTTGTTATGTTACCAGGTCATTTATAAAGACAGTCCCATAAAATTAACAGATGATGATAATTTCTCCAACAAACGTGACAGTTAAGCTCAGTGTGTCACTAAAATGCATTAAATACGAAAAGCTTTTTTCCTGAAGAATACTACCTTAAACCTTTGATTTGTAGCAATTTAAACACTGTGTGCTTGTAGTCTTACCCTCCTCATTTGTGTAGATTTTACTGAAAAAAAAAAAATTAGACTCTGGATCAGCAACTTATTTAAAACACATGCCTAATGCTAAGCACATGAGCGGTTTCATTGGGAGCAATGAAACTACTTACATACTTAAAGTAAAGCACATGGCTTAAGCAGAGTGCTGACTCAGTCTTACTGGCCCCTCAGACTTCACAAAAAAACCCATCTCAGTTACACAGGAACAACTGCAAACTGAAGACAGAGGATGGTCGTGTAAACAAGTATAACAAATTAATATCTATAGAATGAAATCCCAGTCTATCCACGGCCTAGCCATACCTGATGCTCATTTATACTGATATCCCACAAGTGCTAATGACAGATACTCCCCGTGAACCAACACCTGTCTGACACCACTGTGTTTGTCACTTGCGGTCCAAGCATCCTCCAACACCTTCGAAAGTCCGACGCGATGCTTGGGCCAATTCTACAACCTTTCTGCACACAGAGCCGTCACTTGCTTCCATGACAGCCCTGCGCCTGGGAGCCTTTAACCAACCCCCTCAGTTAACCCTCAGCACTGCTAACCAGGAAGGTCACTGCATTTCCAGACTACTGCCAGGCTCTGAATCAGAAACAATGAGGAACACTTTCATAGATCTGCCAAATAACATTAATGAATATCTAGGTGGACTGGATCTATCCTACAGGTGCTTTTCAGGAGGGAAGACTTCTCTAATTTGGCTCCAACCCGTGGACTGAACATCCCTCCCTTACTGGCTCTTCAAGTTGAACGGGCCCCTACTTAATTTGCAGAAGGGATGAGATCTTGATTTGCGTAGATATTGCAAGAGCCCCAAGACTACTGTGAGGAGCCTAGACTGCTCAATTCTCCAAGGCAAGAGTCATGCTACTCAATTGTTTTCCAAATTAAGCATGCAAAGGTGACCCGAAACTATTTCAGGTAGATCTATATAGAGCAGACACTAAAGGCATTGCTTGACTTCACTTTTATGTAACTCATAAGGACACGAGGACAAATAAAAATCAGATGCTTGAACAAGCCACATGGTCATACAACTTCATTTAATATCTGCAAAAAAATACAGACTACCAGAATAATGGAATAGCCTGGCACCTAACAAACAAGTGCACTAAAACTGTGAGGTCCTGAATATTTTGGTTCCCCAAAGCAGAAGAGCACTTAAGCATGCTTTTAGCTGTGAGCCAGCTAAGTGGTCCCTCTGATTTTAAAGGAGCTGCTCATTCTTTAAACCAAGCTTAACAGTGTGTTCTACTAGGTTTGCAATAGAGTGCTTTGCTCACTGTCATACTGAACTCTACTCTCACATTTTTCTGCTGTCCCCTTTGGTTTTCTAAGTCTCACTACGTGCTCACCATCTTGACTGGTAGGAATGGAAAATACAGTGTAGGACTGTCCATTGCCTTGTGATGATTAAACAAAGTAAGCTTTTCAACACAATTATCCATCTAGAGGGATTTTCCACTGCAGAACAGCTGAACTGATCAAGTCTTCCTGAAAACTCCACAAGACAGATACGTGCAAGCTCTGAGCATCAGCTGAAAACACCTCTTATGTGTCCACATCGCTTTTCTTACTGTTAAAGTCTTGGTCCGTGATAAAGAAACTGCAGGTTCAGCCCTCCCTGGGTATCAGCACTGAAACTCACTCCAAACACACACCTTCCTTATCACGGGATTGAGCTGGAACACACACTCCAAACCAGCTCTGCCTCACAGCTCACAGAATCAACAGAAACCTTCGATAAAACCTACATTGTTCCACCGGGAGAGGTTGTACTTAATCAAGATATATAGAGAGATATATATATCTATTTAGTGTATATTCAATAAACCCCTTTTTGCCGGTGGTAATGGATTTGATGAGAATGTAGTTCCAGACACTCCCAGCCAACACAGCTTGCCAACAGATGGGACGGCAGCAACTCCTGACTGTCTCCTAGAGGGACTCTCCTGGGGCTGCAGCGGAATGAGCCATTTCCCGACTAGCTCTGACCAGCTCAGCATCAGCTCTTGCATCTTCTATAGTTCACGTACAGCAGTCTAACAAGAACAAAAAAGCATTTATTGTTTCCTCTCATTGCTATAGAGTGGCAGACTCAGCTGTGCTTTCTCATTCAAAAGTGTTTTCTTCCCTCTTTTTTCTCCCTGTTCAGTCCGTCCACACGAGCATCTGTAAGATGTGGGAACTCGAAGAAGCCTAGTGCTGCGGGTGTCCTGCTGTGAACCAGTAACAGCACCACATGAAGCTATTTATTCCGCTGCATCAACAGGAAAGAAAAGCTCACGTGCTGGACAGCAATAGCTGTCAATGCCACTAGGACATTTTGGACTGGGTTGTTTTGTTTGTTGGATTATTTTTTTTTTTTTTTTTAATGATNTTATCGGGGCCCTAAGATTTTAGACAGATAGGGTTTGGTTTTTGGGGTTTTTGTTTGTTTTTTTTTGGATTTGTGGGTTTTTTTTTTTTTTTTTTTGAAAGGAACTGTTGGCAAAGTAATCGCTCACTTGGCTCTTCATTTCCCTTTCCCCTTCTCATGCTAGCGCATGTCATTTGAAGTGACACAGCAGTAACCCCAAACAGGATGCACCCTACTGCTTGTGGCAGGAGGAGGAGGGGATGGTACAGCACCCAGGGGAAACCTTCAGAAAGGAGAGGCAGCACTGCAGGTCTCAGACAGGACAAAACTAAGAAGGGAACAGAAAAATGGAAGGGAAAGTGAGCTGGGCTTTAACCCTTTTCTTCCTCTGTGCGTGTGCGCATGTGTGTAAATACCAGTTTTCAAAGCAGAGCCCCAAACAACAGGGACAGTGATGATGAGGGGAAACATTACAAGGCTCTGGGAATACGAAGCAGAAAGAATCCCGTAAAACGTATGCATCAAATTACAGCAGCACCATCCAACTGCTTCCAACTACCCTTACACATGTACCTTCATATCTTTCGGAACGCAGAGCAACTCCAAATGTTACCACTTTATACTCATTACACTCACTTCACACCCAGCATTCCCAGCCTGACTTATTTTTTGTACTTAGCAGCTCATGTTATACCCTCCAAATAAAAGCCCACAACACACAAACACCAGCTAGCTAGCCCTTCTGTGAGCATTCTTCAACTGAAAATCTGATGACACATTTTAAAATAGATACACTTTCAGACTAACCAAAATAATTCATTTGCAGATAACTGCACATGAGATACCATGAAAAAAAAGCACTAAAATATAAAGCAAGTAAATTAAATCAGTCTCATACCATAGTGGTTTTTTTGCTTATTTGAAAGAGAAAGTTTGATAAACATTGCTATTTCAATAAAGATATAATTCTGTTACAGTGTCACAAGAATTTGTTTTAAGTTGCTTTGATTTTTTAATTCTATACGTTTTAATTATGTCTGTTTTGAAAAAAAAGAGGGCATGAGTTCATGATTAGCATCTCTTGTATGACTAGAAAATACAGGTAGTTAAGAAACCAACATGCTCATTTTCACAGCTTCTTAGCCCTCCATGCTGTCAGTAGAACAATTTCCTTTTCTACTAAGAAAGTAGAGTAATTTCCAGTAACTCACAGCAGCTGAAATATGTTTAAGTACTTAAAAAAACCAACCACCTTTTTCTGTCTGACTATTTAAGTGATATGTCAGAGTTTGGGCTGCCTTTAAATAGAAACACAGCACTGTAAGCCAATTCACCGTCCTAATATTTGAGGCATTTCTTTAACTCTGTCTTAGGGGGTAATACTGTTATTTTTCCTGTAGGAACAAGAAAATTCTGGCAGACTTCTTCCTTAGCTTCTCAGATGTTCAGATAACGTCAACCAGAACAAGCTTCCGAGAAGGAGAGCATGCTCACCCCATGTTTTGCAGCCTCTGTTCTCTGCACACACAATCACAAAGCTTATCATTTGCACCTATTTTTCATTAACACCTGAACTAACACCATTTTTCTACCAATTTCTGGTATCAAGTTTCATGAAAAGGAGGAAACAAACCATTTGGGCAACTCTTCAGATAGTAAGAACATTTTCTAGGTAGGTCTTCAGAGGGGCAAAAAACACCAACAAAAATCGCATTCCTGTTTGATAGCTCATTTCTCAGCTAACTACTCACATGTGCTTCCTTCTGACTTACAGTCCTCTTTCATAATTACCCCAAAACATGGCAAACTAAATGCTGAGTCTACAATCTTTGGAGGCCTGTTTTTTCCTTGAGACAAAGCTGTGCAAGGAATGCACATGAGGAAAGAGAAATGTGTGTGTGTGTGTATGTAGTACATGGTGTGTATTTTAGTACTAGCTAGAAAGCAGAATAATTCAGCAAACAGATTTTGATATTCTGGTATTCACAGTAGTCTAGGGCTGGCCTTTCTTGTGGTCACACTATAGTTGTTCTCTGAGCAAACTGTGAAGGCACATGTCTACTGCCTTCTTCCAATATGCCGATACTCCGGCTGACCCCAAGTCTCTTCTGATGTGCCCACTGGAAAACACAACACAACAAGGTGTAGCCCAACACAGAGCTTGCCGGGTACTAATGGGCAGGAGGCACCCAACAGCACATGCAGGATTTTCACTAAGGTTACAGAAGCTCGGCTCACTCGGAATTCTTGCATTCTCCACCACATACGACTGAACTTGAGCAAAAAGTTTAGAAATTACTAAGAGGGGAGCGTGAGACCGAGCGCAGTGCTGCATGAGCCACCATTTCCATAGGTACTGAGGCTAAAACAAAAACCAAAGCAAGCGTATAAGCAAAGCAACTGCTCCTATGGATGATGCTCAAAGAAACAATATACCTTCTCTCTCTCTCTTAAAGTGGAAAATGACACAGGAACTGGGGCGAAGATACTGCTCAGGCTTAAATAGGCACAATGCCAGGAGCTTAAGTCAGGGTTGAACTGAGCTCAAAGTTTCTTCATTTATCAACTAAAACAGATGGCAGAGAACTGTAATTTGGCTCCCGTTTCTTTCCAGTTATATATCACACAAACCGAAGGGGTAGAGGGTTTGTGGTGCTATGAGAAGTTTTATGTTTTGTTGACGTTTTAGCTGGAGCAAGGTAAAGACACTGAAGACGCTGCTAATGAGGGACATGCAGATCCAGAGGAGTATCAAGTACCGTGAACGCACAAGGCATGAACAGTACCTATACTAAAGGAAACAGAATTGTTTCTGTGATGTATTTTACTCATTTTAGGCCAAAATCACTGCTGACGAAGTTGTGGAAACATCCTGGAGAAACAGAGCAGGATCAGTCATGTGTGACAGGTCATTTCCATGCTTCAAGATCATGGTTTTCAGCAAAGGTCCACGCTCCTGCTACGGCCGAGCACGGAGTATTGTTGGGTTGTTCTCTTGTTCAGGGTGTCCCCAGCCAAGCTTGTCGTTACTAAGCGACACTGGCCTCACTGCAAAGAGTCCTTCACCTGCACAAAATGGGGGGTTCTTTCAAGGCCATAGTTTCAAAGATAGGTAACACATAAAAGCTGGAAGATATCCAGATTATCACCCTAAAAGCATCAGGCAAGACTGTTTGAAATAAAGAGCTTTTACATGTAGTCAAACTACTTAAAACCAAGAGTTTAATCACTTGATAAGGGCTATGAAATTACTTTTTGAGAAAAGACAGAAAACTTTGTACAAACAGATTGTACTCATGGATGCATGCTATATGCACGCACTGTTAATATTCTGTATGTAGTTTGTTTAGTATTTTGTGCCGTAATTCACATGTTTGAACAAGTTTCTCTGTAGTGTATTGTATTCTAAATAACAATATCTACAGAAGCTATTGGTCTCAGAAAAAAAAAAAAGGTCATACTTCTTACGCAAATGTACAGAATTACCTCAATTAAAAGCTTCAGTTGAGCACAAAGCAACAGCACAATGCATTGTTGTAAAAATAAATAAATCCTTTTTGATACAAAGACTACATAATAACCATTCACACTTCTATGGAGCAGAACACATTTGGGCATGTATTTTTAGAAATACGTGATTAATCCTGCAGAGAGGACTGCCCCTTTTGAATGTAATCATTATGGTCACATTCCTTAGGCACAGTAGAATCACGTGTGTATTTTGTACAAATGAGTTTTTTCAAAGGAATATTTCCCATATATGAATTCTGTTACTACTCAGTGTAAGGTGGAGTAGCTGATGCATTAGCAAGCCATTTACAGATGACTAAAATTACTTCTTGTTTTTAATGGGCTTTTTTTTTTTCCCTCCAGCAGATATTTTATAGATTAAGGTTCGCTATACCACAAATGCAAAATTTTTCAAGTCCTCAGAGACAAATTCTGCTCTTGGCCGGTTCTGGAAGCCCAGCACAACCATGCTGTGGACTCGCTGGTGCAACTGAGCTCTGCATTTTTCCTAACATTACTCACGAACATGTGATCTTGCAGACTTTCTGCTCCAGATGTAGCAAGAGGAGGGAACACAGCCTCTGAGCATGAAACCACCGTGTGCGTTACTTTCCACTCATAAAACACGCTTCTAAAGTGGTCACCTCCAGCACTCAGCCAAAATTACAACACAAGTTTCAGGCTCCAAGTCACACTGGACCAGTTTATTCCAGAACAGGAGCCTAAATTCATCCAAGCTGTCACCATGAGCATATGCTAACTCAGAAGCATACACACAGCAAAGGATAAACCCCTTTGAAAACACAAAGACAATCCATCAGTCAACCAGAGGAGCTGATCATCCCAAGGGAGCAAGGTTTACAACATGAAACATGTAAGCACACCTTCAATCACCAGAAAACGAATGGTGGAATTGTTTCAGAAAAGGAGAAGAGCTCACAGTGGACAAGCAGATACATACAGCCCATGCTCCTGACACATCTTCATACCCCCAAGAGCTCAGCTGGAGGAGGGGAAAAAATGGTACCCTTAAATCTGCAGAAACACCTTCTTACAACGCTTGCCAGTATAACCCAAGTATAAAGAAGCCCGTTTACTCTAGTATACCTGCACATACATTTTCAGACACGCAGAAACCATGGCAAGAAGTCAACATACTCTTTCTCCCACAGTGGAAACGATGGGCCAGCTCACCCTGTCTCCACAGAACAAGCATGGGACCAGGGTCTGTCTCAGTCTCGTTGGGTCAAACCTACGGGGAAGAGGACAGCAGATATCCAGGCCTTCCAGAGGGAAAGCTACCACACTCACTTGTCCAGCATGTACCATCAGAAATCCAAGAAAAACTAAGCGTAAAACCAAAGCATTCATCTAATCAGCTGGCAAGATCCAAACTAGCACCGTGGCCTGAAAGCATAACCAGCAGCGATCCCAGTGGTAAAAAAGGCACCACGTGATTCACTCACTCCAGCCTCTCCTCAAAAAGGTCTCTAACTTAGAGGAAAGAGTTGAAAAGCTGGAAGGGGAACCAAGAAAGCGACTGTTCCAAGGGCAGCTTAGCAAGGCAAGAGACCACAGGCCATCCTCAGACAACCCATGCTGTCCCAGGGGGAGGAAGCGATGTTACAGGCTGGGAGGAAGCCAAGCGCATGCTGACGGCACCAACCTCATGATGTCAACTAAGGGCAGCACGACCTCGTGATGCCAAGTTCTCAAGTCACCGCAAGATCCCAACCACACCGGAGATGCTAGCATGAAAGACAGTAAGGGTGACCCTTAACCTCTGTGCTAGCTCATTTTGTATCTTTACTTCCTTCTAAAGAAGTAGAGAAAAAATGAGCAGAGGGCTTTTCCACTCCACTGTTCATGTTCCCTGTCCCAGGGGCAACAGGAAGATGCTGAAGCAAAGCGAGGGCTAGGCAGGGTGCATTCCCACCAGGACAGAGGCAAATCTTCCAAGGCACAAAGTCGGGTAGGCACAAGCACCCCAACGGTTTTCAAATTATTTGGTCATTCTCTGTGTTCGCATGCACCTAGCACGATGGGGGTACTGATCCAAGTTAATTCCTTTGGATCTGACCATAATACGAGTAAATAACAATCACTGGCTGGACCGCCAACCCTCTGATTTGCAGCTCCCTCAGGCACTGTACAGACCCAGCTTGCAGCATTGCCTTATTCAGAGCTAGCACATAATTTTCAAGGGCATGCTGGATCTTTTAGCAGCAACACATGCCTACCTGGAGAAGCACTTGGAGACCTACAGAGTGGTGTCAAGGAGGGCTTGGAGAGTGGCCCCTTCAGCAGAAATTGTCAAAACTTCCTCTGCGCTCCAGAGGTGCTTACTGGAACCTATTAATTTGTACGTCTCTGCTTCCAAGACAAAAATTGACTTAAAGCACTAGAAGATACATAAAAGCTCAGATGACAGGAAATGCAAAACAGAATTTGGCAAAAAGAAGTACTTTAGAAACAGCAATATATTTCAAAACACAGGCCAAAGTCATCATAGTGATAGAGAAAACTGTACATAAATCAAAGTGAAATATCAAAACTTGCTACACTCAAGCTAATGAATGCAACCAAAAAGCCAAAAACTCTTCCAGAGATATTAGAGATGGATTTTTTTTTTTAATTTTTTTTTTAACAAGAAAACAAAACTTAAGGGACATTAAAGGGCAGAAATGAGCTTAATAAAACCACAAGAATATTTTGGATGTTTAAGAATTTGAGCAGTCTTAAAAAAATTATGGGACAAAAGCTTTTTAAATTCATCAGATAACTGTAAAAGGTGAAAAGCTGGAGCTATTACAAAAATAAGTCCACCTAAAGCTCTTTTTGAAGATGGACTTTGAGGTGGTGAAATTCTAGGAGTTTTACAACTATTGGTGAAAGACCTGCAGAATGCCAGAATTGAACAAATATCAAAACACACTGCTTCACTAATAGCAGGTTTTGGTCAGACTGGCTTGACACATTGACAGCACTGTTGAGGGAACAGCTTTACAAAGCCTTGTGCGGTGCTGTTAGGATAACGAATTCACTAGCTGTATTGCTCACAAGCTTGGTAAGAGATGTGCGTCCTTTGGCTCAGCCAGACTGTACACAAAGCTACGTGCTGTTGATAGAAAAGCCTCTGACTGAGTGGAGTGGGATACCCTGTTTGCTGCGGAAGGTAAATTCAGTAAGAATTTTGGCAGTGGTTTTATCTGTTCAATTGTTTGATGATACTATGGCATCCCGACACCACTGGCTCTGAAGTCCTTCAGCATGTCATGAAGCCATACCTTAGAAATGGAAAGCAACATGGCAATCTGTGGTAGTTACCCCTGCTCTGAGCACAGGAGGAACAAACACAAAACAGTCCCTGTAACAATACCACATCATTTACGTCACCAGTGCTAGCCACCTTCAGAAAAAATGTGAAAACTTACCAAGAAGTTTTGTGGGTAAAACTTTGACTGGAAAATCAATGTAAAGACAACTTTCATGTTCCTCCTTCACCTTACTCCAGCCTCCACTTTAAAAAGTACCCAGCTAAACATCATTAGGTGCCTCCGACTCTCTTCGCAGTTTATTTCAAGAAGCAATTATGCCTTTGTAAGAAAGCATATAGCATTTTTACTGTGAAAGAACAATAGCTCTGCAGAGGAACTGGCTTGTGAAGCATCTTTGTCTCATGATACCCATTTCCAACTCCAGGTTTATTGCAATTCCCTTGATGAATCCTGCTGCCAAAAATTATGTGAAAGGAAACAAATCTCAGGATACCATTTAAAGCCACTGCCATGGAGAACAGGAGGAGTCTGGGCTGATGGGGGCTACTTGCCTAGACAGATTTCAGGAAATACTACTTTGCAGCCAGCCTTAGGCCTTTCATATCTCAGGAACCTGGCAAACTATTCTCTCAATAAAGGAGCAGCACACATTACAGAAAGACCCCAAGAAAGCACATTTCCAGGATAACTGAAAATGGCCTTCTCCATAAATACAGAAAAGAATGTTATTTTTTCCTCTACCTTTCCACTTGGAAAACTGCACTTATCCTCAGGAACACCCAGAAAACAAAAGCAAACCCCTAAAGGAAGAACGTGCCCAAAGATACCCCATGGCAGTTGGTAAGACTCGAAACTGGAAGGGGTTCTTTCAAGCTTGAACAATTACCACACAGCTGTACCTCTACAACAGGTGCTTTAACAAGAGCAAAACAGAGTTTGCAAACATCGGTGGAATGCCCCTTGGGGTGAGATGGTTCTTTATTAAAAAGAGAGACACTGAAACTTTTATTCAACTGTAGTGTAAAAAAAATCCTCCTAATTAATAATCCCTCTATCCCCCAGCTAGGTGGGAAGAATGTCTAGAGATACAAGGGAACAAGTATTTGAACTTTATACGTAAGATGAAAAGAAACACTGAGTTTCCCTCCTGCATACAACCCCCAAAATGTACCAGTCCCATAATTCAGTATTACAAGACCATTCCTCTCCCTCTGCAATAGCTCAATATTGCTCCAAGTCCAATTACTGTCTCAATATATGCACCCTCCTGCAGTCCTTACAGCTGTATTTACCATTGGCAATACTGCCCACATATCTTAACAACAAAGAGATAAAGCCTGAGACCTCTCAGTAATTTACTGAGCTTTGGGCTCATTCAACTGAGCCCATTTTAAAGAACAAAAAGCTGGTTGAGTTATCGGTGGGTTTGGCAGCTCCCTCTTCGCCAAAGCACTGAAGCAGATGCCTAGAAAGCCAAAAAAGAAATACTAGTTCGAAATCAGTATCTGTGGCAGTCAGTAGTGTAAACATGCAGTGGAATACTTTGTGTGCCCATGTAATATTTAGCAGAAACCTGTGGCTGCTTCTGCTCAGTTTAAGGAAGTTTTTGTAAGATTGTTTCCATTTCACTGGGGAAATTGATCAGGAAATTCTGGAAGAAGGTTCATTTAATTGCTATTTAAAAGGATATATACATTTTTAGACACGTACAGCATACAACTCAGGTGAACAGCTATGTACTTTTATAACAGGAATACTTTGATTCTAAAATTCTAGAAAACATACCTAAAATCTCCTATTCCTAATAACTCTAAGAGCCCAAGCCTGAACTGAGCTTTCTTGTCACCAGCAGCCGCCAGTGCCAGATGCTACAGTATGGCCAAGAGCTCCTATTTATAGTAAAAGTTACCCTCAGGGAAAATCCACTCACGTGAGTATTATTTGCAGTAGACAGCAGGCACTCTACACCTTGGAACTTAAGGGTTTGTCTCTTCTCTAGAATACTTGCAGGTGTTTCTGTGTTTCTTGTAAACAGATTATACCACTGAAATTTTGAATAATCTTGTTCACTATGTGAATATCAAGCTGTACTGAGAGATTTCAGTCTAAGGGCCAAGCCTGCCACTTGCCCTCAGTTAAACTGAAGAGCTAGAATACTAACATGTAACAGATCTATTGTTATTTCCTAAGGCTTCTTCTGCAAAATAAAGTGCTTTTTTTTTTTTTTTAAAAAAAAAGGCAAACTGGTACTGTACAGTTGCTAACTTACTGGTCAGATCACTAGAACTGTTAATCTCGCCAGCACCTAGTTCTGAAGGATTTTACACAGTTTGGCTAGACCTAAACTCATAAAATTTCACACACTCACAGCACAGAAAGAGAGTCTGGGCAGGAAAAAAAACACAAGCAAACAAACAACTAAACAAAGTATGTTTCTCCTGAAAAGTATTAATAATTTTATTTTTAAAATGTGTAAGTACAAATTAAGGAAAATTTATGTCCTGGTAAATTTTCACAGTAAGCCTGATGGAAATGCAAGATATTAGTCAAAAAAAGAATGAGCATCAAAATCATCCTTAACTATTCTTCTATACTAATGTCACTCCCAGAGTAGTTGGACTTCTCTCTCTAAGTACATATTATTCACAAAATATATTAAGAGAATTTATGTATTTTTTTATGGTTGTTGTACACAGTCTCCTCAGTAAGAGGACCAAGCTTTCAAAGTAAAGACAGTCAGAAATAACAGCACTCAGAATATTTGGAAAAGTGTTCTGTTATTTAGAATGTAAACAGATAATAATATATCAATCCATAAACATATCCCTGCTCCACTGAAATTGATGAGGCTGTTGCCTTCAGGTTTACTGCAACCAGAACAGTCTAAAAATCCACAGTTCTTGTTTCCAGTCTCTAAAGTCCCAGCTGTAATGAGTAACGGTCTTTATTTTGTGTATTATCCAAAAGTTTCACCAGTAACTGATAAGACCATACATAGTGAGGATTAACTAAAGACTTATTGCCATTTGGAAAATGAAAGCAGCCGTTAGGCAACATGCCTACAGGGCATCTGTATTTGTCTTCAAAAAATAATACTTGGCTCTTCTAAGCAAGAGCTGGGACTCCCACCCCCCAGAGCCTTAGTCAGAAGAGCCATCAACCACCTCCTGGGATTTTATACCTGTGGGTCCACCAAAAAAAATAACTGCAAACGCACTAGTTACTGGTTGACAGTTCACATCACAAAATGAAACAGCACTACATAAACGGAAAAGAGCAGACACAGTGACCCATCTTTTTTACATTTCACATCCAATTTGGCACAGAACGATGGAGGTGAAGAGGGAAGAAGAGGCCTCGCAGAGTACTCACTCTCGCTCCTTTCAACACAGGCATGATCCCCACGTTTCTGCCCCAGGGTCTGCATTGCAGCTGTTGAATTAACCATCAGTCTCTATATAAATCCGTCACTAACAAACATCTTAACAGGGGGGAAAAGGCAAGGCAATTACACAGAGCAGTCCTAGTGCTCCTTCCCCACCAAGGGGTCTGCTCCCAGTATTAAGCTGATTTAGAAAATAAGATGACACAAACATCATTAAAACATTTTGTCTCTTAAAAAAGATGATTAAAAAAAAGAACCACCTTCACAGTAAATAGCAGAGAGGTGTGTGAGCAGCTGTGACCAGTGTCTTTAAAAGGTGCATGCTAGCAGTTAAAGCACTGGACTTTAGGTAGTGTCCAGGAGCGTGTCCTGACTCTATAATGACACAAAAAGACCCATCAATATTCCGTGAAAACTGTGATGCTTAAATTACTGCAGATATACTATTACCCACCCAAATTGTATCACAACAGTTAAAAAGAATATCCCACCGCATAAAATTAAGCCCATCAGCCAGACATCTCACTTTACAGAGCAACCCAAGGGCCGGTCATTTGTAGGTAATAAATTTCAAGACAGCGGGGTGGGAGGAGAGCTTTACCACACTGTTAGAAGTGTTTCAAGAAGTGCATAACTCTTACCAATGAAGCATATTGTATTTGCATCCAAGTCGCAAACTCTGCACTTTAAAATGATTTTGCAGGTTACCTCTTCACGACGCCAGCTAGGACTGGGACTGCATCGCTGCCGAGCGTCATCATTATCCACTCGTGGAACAACACTTATTTCACAGTCACAAAAACTACCTGTTTCCAAGCTAACTAAACCCCCGAGGAGGCCCTGGGTAATTCCTAGGCCCCGGTGCAGAAGCGCCGAGGGAAGCCTCTCCCCGCACCAAGTCCCCACGCAGGACCACGAACCAGAGCCCCCACCCAAACCCCACCGAGGGGTTTCGCGACCCCCCGACCGCCCGGCTCCGGCGGCCCGCCCGACTGGAGGGGGCAGGGAAAGGTCTCCAGGAGAAGGGCTGCCTTCCTCCTGCCTCCCCGTGTTGTGCTTGGCACCTCTCGGCGGATCCAGTTTTGTTGCGGTTAGAGCATGACAAATTTCACGAGAAACCCTACACCTCTCTTGGCAGCGGCCAAAACTTCACGTTTTC
>VYXH01012167.1:43066-56984 GCA_013397275.1 Burhinus bistriatus | reverse complement strand
GGCGGGGCGGGGCCGGGGCGGGGCCCGGGCAGGGGTGCAGCAGGGACAGGCGACTTCTCCTACCCCTACACCGAGAAAAATCCATCTGCAAAGTAGTATTTAGGACGTAGTACCCAGCAGGTGAATCCAGAACAAGCAAAACCAAGAAGTGTGATAGTTTTTTTTTTAATAAAATCAAAAGGATCTGCAGATTTTTGCAAAAACTCTTTATCAGAATTTAAAGGAATTGGAAATTTTCAAATTTAAAGGAAGGGGAAACACTGGTAAAAGTTAAGTCTCTTCCAATGTCTTGCTGTTCAGATACAACACTACTGGAAAGTTTAATTAAGGACTGACAAAACTGACTCATCTGCTTTCCCTAGAAAATGGAATTAAACTAAAACTGCATATGATGTAAGATTAAATTAAGCAGATTATTTTTTTAAAGGCATAATTTAGTACATGTGTAACATATCTATATAATGATTCCTCACAATTAGCCATCTGTAGGAGCTTTGTTTTTCATCTACTAGAAACTGAAGATAATTATAAAAGAAAACAGGATTTAATGTTTAGAGGCATCTTTTCCCCCTTGCTGTGTATGGAAGATACACCTGCCTGCCAGAGACTCACAGATGACCGATCTTTACATCCTTTCACCACGTGAAAGCCTCCTAGCTTCAAGCTGGGCATGTAAATACAGTCTCAAATATATGAAGTCCCCAGGGAACACTATGAAATAACAGAATTTTGGCCAGGATATACAACTCAGCTTTCAGTAGTTTCACTATTTACAGCACTACAGATTTAGCTAATTACACTACAATTCAAGATGATAGAGTCCCTTTAAAAGTAAACATTAACATGTTCCAAAACTCCTAAATTAACAGCAAGTGGCTCTGATAGGCTTGATTGACATACCTTAATCAAGGGAGTGAAGGATGGACAGTAAGAGAAAAAGGGATAAATACAAATTTAATAAAACCTCCCTGTAGGCAAATCTTTGTACCTACGCAAAGAACATGAATTTCAATTTATCTGTCCACTCAGCATGCATTGCCTTGGGCCCCAAACCTGCCCTTTCTGTGTTTGGAGATTATGAACCAAACCAGAACCATTTGCACGCAAGGTCTTTACCCTCCCACAACTAGCCCCTATAGCACTCCGGTGCAAGAAGCAAACATCTTCCATCGTCTCCGAGCACTTTAAGTCAAAGTCTCCTAGAAGTACACTTCAGATAACAAAAATAACTGAGCAGTGTTAATGAAAACCCTCTTATAGATTTATGTATAATACACTTACTAAACATGCATCTACAATGCACAATTCCTAGTGATAAAGCATTATCACAGCTCTTGCACGGACTGACTCACTGTAAGCGATTCCATTCAAGCCATTAAGACTTCATCATGTCTAGGATGTGACAGCGCAGCCCTATTGACATTGAACAGATTTCTCTCCCGAATCACTGCAGAAATAAGCTCTTCTGTGCTACCCATTAACCAGCTGTGACCCATAACCTTTACCCACAAATATGGAAGAGCCAGTTTCCACTTTGAATGAAATTTTATGTAGTCATTCTTCAGTTTAAAACCAAAACATGGGAAAATGCCTTCCCTTTGAGAAAAGCAGAACAAGAGTAGATATTGTTGCGGCCTCAAAATGAATAAAATTTCCTTCCCTGGGGCAGAGAGCTAGCCTGGTAATTAATTATACTTTCTCCAAGAGTCAGACAAAAGATGGCAATAAGAAGCAGTGCTTTCATAACTGAAGGGAAGGACAAGGGAGACTGTGCTTCATGATATTTCTGTCCTGCTATATAGCCCCATCACATCAAGAAAAACAGAACTTGGCAATTTTCAGGCTGCTACAGCCAACTCCACAGTTATGTGCCATATTTTCTCCTCTTGTACTCTCCAATTAGTTCATCAGTATTAGTCTGTTTCTCACATAGAAACTGCAAAACAGTTTGGGGCAAAGTAAGTGCTTTTTCCTAGGACTCCTAGAATACCCTTACAATAAACACCTCTCTTATTCTGGACCATCCTGTACTTGAACAATCACAACTTCCTAGATACGAAACTTTCTGTTTTGCCTAAAGCTACATCAAGGAGCTCACCTCTATCTCCTAGGGGCTCTCAATTCTTGCATAATTACCAGTGGCTTAGTATTTGCAAGAACAAGGATATTGATAATTAGAAGCATACCTGAGAAGACTCCAAGGAGTTATTGGCATAACTCATTCTACTAATGCTTAAAGGAAAAGTAACTTAGTGGCATCATTTTTAACCTTGAGCTATATAGTATGTTTATACAATACTTGTTCACAGACTAATCTAGCAGCATTTATTTGCACTTCCTTCTACCCCAGAGCAATAGGAAAATGCTCAGGGTTTGAACTTTCACAGGTATTTTCAAATGTAGTCAAACTAATTGAAGTTGTGGATCTTATACATCTTCTTGACATGCTCTTTTTGGAAACATAGAACTATTTTCCAGGGCATGAATATTTTAGGTGATAATACTGAGAAACAAAATCAGACTTCAAGAGGTTTGGAAAGCCGTACTACCATTTTAAAACATTGAAAAAAAACTTCCTTTATGTCTATCCAAGAGTCTGAGTAAGGGGTGTTGTAGCGAGAACAGTGTCGGGATCCAAATTACTTTAGCCTGCAGTGAATGCAATTGGAGAAAAACTGTGCTCTTGTCAGTGTTTTCTGAAGCATTCAGCACATTGCTGAAGAATAACATTTATAGATTAACAATCCACAAGCTGAACTGGAAGCACTGGGAATCTAACCTATGTGCCATATAGTGTGAGCAGTAACCTGAAAATCCAGAGCGCAGATATCCAGCTCTTGAAACAGTTCAGCTATAAAAAGGGGTTTTTTCCACCCTTGTATTCAGGTAATGCACCTACTTCCTCTGTACAAGTCTGAAGCCACTAGAAGAAAAAAATGACTGAGATAGGTGACATTATAAAATAACTGAGATTAAATGGGAAGGACTCTGAGATGACAGTGGCTGGGCAGCGGATATGCCTAGAACGGTGATAGAGCTGACCATAAAAAGCTAGCTTGCAGTGATCGTAGAGTGAAGACGACCTATATTCATGTTTAGACATCAGTTTACAAGAGAACACACAAAGTCCTGTACCTATAAAGTTCTGCAGACCCAAGCGTTCAGGTAGTTTAATGGTGGTGTACTACTGACTTCTGAGTCGCTGAGAGTACATGAATGCTTTACATACCCATTTCCAGGACATGCAGTTACCTTTATAAACAGTGTTAACACTTCTTAACTCAAGTAGAGGTCATATCTTTAGACGCTAATGATACGACAGAAATTTAGAAATCTTGGCACAGCAAGAGCCAAAAATAATTCCATTAACACAATTTGGTCTGCTGTTCTTGAGTCACAGTTTTTGAAAATCTAAATGAACCAAAGAATCATCTTTATGAAATCCTTACAGAAAAACACCCAGAATAAGACCTAGTTACTTGTACAAAATAATTTAATTACTTGAATAAAGTATTTGCAAGCTTACTGCAAAGCATTATACTAAATTTCAAGCAATGGATATGCCAAAAAAATACAGCCATTAATTACTGGTTAGTAATTTTGCTTCACCTCCCTGCCACAGTAGCAAGACAGTTATTTCTTCTGTGCACTCCTGCTGAAACCCAGAAATCTCATCTGTGTTTACAGTAGATCCAATTTTTGGTACTCGTAATAGTATCTGTGGAAAAAAGTGATAAATAATATCAGTAAAGTGGCACGTTCAAGCGTAAGAGAAAGCTCATTGATCTGACAACTGTTTAGACGTTCAATAGATATCTATGCTATCATTTGTTTAGGGGAATCTGAATCTTGTAGGTCAATTGCCAGTGAGAAGAGTAGTTTTGAGTGCATGTGTATTCCTAATAAAAAAAGAGCATAACCTGAAAGTCTCCTTGAGCAGAGATTAAAACATCCAGCATAAAAAAACCCACCATCACCTTTAGGCAGTTTAATTCCCGATTCCCAGGCTCCTCTAAAAAAGCAGTAACAAAACCAAACTTTTGTTCTGACGCCACCACTTGCTGATTTCTGAGAACCACTTGCCTACCAAGGACAACCTATGTTCTGTATTACTACAGTTCTCCTGGATACATGATATAACATCCTTGTTCTTCGATCTGTACAGAAGCATCAGATGATTGTCGTTAATTAATACATACACATACTTAAAAGCACTTCCGTGCATTCTAGATGCTGTATGTAACTCAATCTGTAATGAAGTAGGACAATATTTGGACCTAAAAGACTGCAATTCCATTGAGTATTTGTGTATATTATTTTTGAAATTTATACTTATGCAGCATCTCTGTATTAATTGAGTACAGCATAAATGACAAATAAACTTGCAGAAAACTTGCAGACATTATAAAGAACTTAGGAAGACATATGCCATCCAGTGGCACACTGACAAACTTCAAGAGGTCAGAAAGAGGGAATTTCACCTCGATGGTAGTAACAGGATAGTTTAGTACACAGTTCTCCTTTTTGTTTAATAAGAATCTAGGAAGTGAAGAAAGGAGCTTCCCCTATGTTAAAGGTCTCAGGAGAAAAGAACATAAACCTTTAGAGAGAAACAGATAATCTTTAAAGACAAACATACCCTATTACTCAAACTACTTTCAGGGGGAAAAAATACTGGATGCTAAAGAGCTCACAGTTTAGCTGAGCAAGATACAAAACACACCGATGGCTGAAAGCTCAAGTCAGACACATTCACCCTAGAAGTAAGGCAGAGGATAATAATTTACTGAACAGGCTGGTATCTTTTCTAGGGAGTCTCCATACCAGCCGTGAAGCTCAAAGTTGAGTTTAGGAGTAACTTGAAGAGGTGCAGATATTTCCAGAGTTACCCAGTGGCACCTTCTGGCCTTAATGGTCTAGCCCGTGAAATGGCTAGAGTGTATTAATTCCTATGCTAAAGATCCTTGGAGCAGAAAACATTACTATAGTCTGTTAATGAAGTACTGTTTGCACGAGAACACTGTTAAGTCAGAAATTCGAAGGTTTCAGCCTCTTTTACTCTTTAGCCTTGTGGTTTTTTAGACTTTTTTTAAAAAAAAAAAAACACCTTTAAACACTCAAATAGCCAAGTATCATCTGCACAGTGTATCAATTCTATATTCTATTACCTTCAGGCACTCCTTCGGGAAGGCGGAACGCTTTTGTGTTAACTGGAATTTGGTGAAGCCTGAGAGGCCTCTGGCATGGTGAAGTTCTAACAATGGAGCAGATTTCTTGTCTGCCACACAGAGGCTGAAAAGGTTAATGACATTTCATTCACACAACTATTTCCATTGAAGAAATATTCTTGTAGCTTTCTTCTAGGGCAATTAGAAATGACAGGTAGATTTCAAGGGATGTCATTGGAAAGCATTTAAGACTACTCATGTACGCTTAATATGCTATCAGAAAGGGTGATAGAAAGCTTCAAAGCTTGAACATTCTCTTCAGTTGTTTGTAATACTTTAAGGCTTAAATATATAGTACATTACATACTAGCATGCCAAAACTGGATTTAAAGAGTGCAATAAAATTAGAACCTTAAAAATATTCTTTTCTTCTGGACTTTGAGGCATAATTTCCTTTTCTGAGCTCAGTGATGCAGGAACAATTTCTTCTGAATTTACATATGGACCTGTGGTATTCAGGAATAGGTCTTCCCCAGGTGATGCTTTGCGCACTAGGGACAAGCTAAGCTACAGCTCCGTCAAAATACAAAACACACAGCAATAATTGCCCAATTAAATAACAGACAACAATTCAAATTGGCCAACACTTGTTGGCTCATGCAAAAGATGTTCAATTGCTTAAAAAATATGATTTAGGACTCCAGCGATTCCTGCCTTCAGCCTCCAACAAGACCCTGATGTTCTCTATTTGTTAATCTAGTATCCATAAACTCAAGCATGCTTGCAACAGTATTTTGAGTTTTACAACACTAGGAAAATCCAGTATGTTTTCCTGCCAAATAATGTGATGCAAAATTAAGCAGTCTTCCTCTTGTAATGGTTTCCCTTTTTCTAAAGGTTTGTACAGTTGGCTGATGTGGTTAGGAGCTATGGCATGAAAGTGACAGGGATGTCACTTCTATTCCTGCAGAGAGAAGTGGTAGTACTATACTACCCTTGCTGACAAAGAAGCTAAACTGGCATTTAAGTATCAAGTTTGTATCAAAGGAGTAATGCAAGCAAGGCTACTAGGTAATGGGTTTACATTAGAAGATGTTGCAAAAATACAAACCAGATACCTAGGTTTTCTGTTGCAGTTTAACTGTCCAGCTGATTGAATTTAACATGTTATTTGTTGTGCAATTTGTACTGTAGCATCAGTATAGCCAGAATTGGACTGTGCCATGAAGAACAATTTGTTTGGTTTTAATCATTAAAAAAAAGTATCAGGATAGACACTCACATCTAGCTTTGCAGGCTGAGCACAACCAAGATTTTTTAGGGCTTTATTTTCCTCCATGATCAGCATGGTAGAACACATTTGCTAAGCAAAAAACAGAAGAATTCAGTATCAGTTTCCAATTCTTTGCTGTTTATTATTAGTCCTACAGTATTCCCCTAGTACACAATACTATTTATAAACAACTCCATTTAGAATTACTAAGAGTTATTAGGGTTTAACTACTGAATTCCTGTCATTCACTTTTTTTTGGTCTTACGCTCTCCAAAATTAAGACAAAGGCTCAGTTTACTGCAGCACAGAACACACACGTTTCAGGTCCCTTTCACAACTATGGGATAAAGCACTTCCTACCACTTCTCATATTTAATTGTAACTTCTGTCATGACTCAAAACTCTCATTTCCATTTTATGCCTTTGCTAATCAGCAGGGCACAATGGCAATACTTACCACCACAGCATCTGTCTGCTTGGATGGCAGTACTTCTCCCGTCAACCCCACTGATTTGGCTGGAGTGTTTCCTGGGGCATCAAGCTGAATGAATGACGATGTACCTTCTTCTAATGTATTCGATCTTTTTTCTTTTGTCTTACACTTCAGCCTTTTGGGCTTAGCAGTTTGATTGTCAGGCTAAAGGGTGAAACAATCACATTTTGTGTTATAAAGTGAATCTCTGTAGTCTGGGAAGCACTAACAAAAAGAGTCCCACTGTCATCTCGAGCTCTATGCAACTGATTCGGTACCACTGACATAGCCAGTCTGAAAACAGTGAGCGTAGGGGGCACCCATGAGTATTACTGCTATCCAGAGATAGAGCCCAGCTACGTCTTCACTCTCTGCCATTATCTGCAGGGACCCCTTTCAAGGGAACTACTACACTTCTAGGTGGAATCTTCCACCTATACAAGGAAAGAGCAAGTCATCTATATTACAACCTGGCTACTTCATTAAGGATCTTTCACCTTTCTTTCCGGTCCTAACGGTGAAGAACAGCGCATACCAGTTTTTAGGTCTGGAGTTCTCTCTCTTGCAGCTGTAATTTTACAGACTTTTTTTCCTGTGATAAATTTCCAACAAATTAATTAACTTTGAGACAAAGACCACAGCTTCTCTCCAACCCATGTCTTACAGGATGGTTTTCAAAGAGGGATTATTCCAAAGCCACCCATGTAAACACGCTTCCTCCTTTCAACATAACCCTCATCTCCCTCTCCCCACAAACTGGGCTGCTTTACTCCTCTCCCTTTCCTTGAGGGAACAAGGTTGCTTATTAATCTTATGTTCACCTGGCTATTTACTGCTAGACACACATACTGTGGGAGCAGAGGAATTGCATAATCACAGTAGTCTTTGCCAGTGGCAACTTCTGCTGCTATTACAGTCCAAATTAAGCAGGGGAAAATTATGTGGTACCTGGGCCATAGCCAGAATTGCATCAGTCAGAGTTCAGAACTGCAGTTACATGAGGGACTCCCAACAGAATGTGTGCAGCTGATATGAAATACGTTCAAGTAAGGAGTGTGACACAAACAGTTCTGTTCCTGGATAAGTTAAATAAGAAATCCTAGTTTTCATTGAGCATCACAGGTGATTAAATGGAAAAATGCAAGGTTTGGGGTTTGTTTTGCGGTGGTTTTTTTTTTTTTTTCCTTCTCCTAACACATTAATTAGAACCAAGTCTTATTTACAGGGAAGATTTTCAATTCACACTTTCCCTTCTAGACAGACACAACTAAGCTTAGCCTGTGCCAGGGGACAAATGACCCCATGGAAGCCTGGTTCTGATATTTTGCTACCATTTAAGTTTGGGTAGGATATTCTGTTGTCTCACAGCTAGCACAACTGCTTCAGGTCATATTTTACCTGCCACAGTAGTTGAAATGTTTAATGCTGACGAACTGTAATTGCAGTTTGATGGTCTCTTTCTAGGAGATAAGGAAAAAAAAATAAAAATGAACAACTATCCTGAATAAATGTTAACATTCAAAAAACCCATCTAAGGAAATCATAGGAAAATATAGACTGAGTGAAAAGGGATAAAGCTTATTTTTAAAAACATTGTTACTGAGTTAATTCACCACACTTCACAGTTATTTGATAGTTTATTATCAAGTCACACAGCTCATTCTGAAGATACTCGCAACTGAAGACCCACAGAAGACCTTCACTAAAGTACTCAGCACTGAAGCATACTAGGACAGAACATATTTAAGGAGGATGCAGGGGAAAACTGGGTTCACAAGAAAATTCAGATTGAGTTGTGTAGAGATCTGTACACTGTAAGATCGGTATAAATAGTTATGAATGGAAATGTCTGCATGTAAGACTGGAAACAGCAGCACAAGGATTAGAAAGAATGATACTGTTCCTAGAAAAAACACTCATGTAACTCAGATTTTTATGTCAGGATCTGAAGGCGGCACTGTAACAAGGCCAAGTACAGACAACCCTTCATTGTGATAAAACCACACCACAGATGACTCGTCAACAGAAAACCTGGCATCCTGACAACAGAAGAGTGGCAGTAGGGTTGTAGCATATTACATACACCACTCCACTTCCTGGTAGACATTTATTCCAAATAAATAAATAAAAAACCGAAAATGGGCAGCAACCTGGGCCAAGATTTATGAAAGCTGAAGTCAGCAAAAGTCTGAAGCAAAGGAGTACTCCATATAAGCTGATGATTCCTAAAGAACATAAAATATCTGCCCAAAACCTAATTTTGTCCTGGGCAAGCACATAACACCAGAGACTTACTGAGGACTTGACAACAGGTACCCTTCATACATACATAGGCAATCCTGGCCAGACCACCTAGGCACACACATCTTACTGCCTGCGACGGAATGAAATCTGACAAAGTGCTATTGGATAAAAGCAACTTATTTAGGGATTTTGTAAATAAATGTCACCTTCCCCTTCCATAAAACCCTTCACTGAGGTTTCTTACATTGATTTCCCTACAGCTGCAAGACCAAAACAAGTCGTTATGCAAACTCTTACCTGACTTAATGCACCAATTTCAAAGTTAGTGAGGACACAGGTAGCTGAAAATCAGCAGAAGTGTTTGCAGGATCAGAGGCTTCATACTGGCCCTTCTTTTAAATACCATTCAAAAGAGAAAAACCTGAACATTTAGGTGCATCAAAGAGTCTGCTTTGCAGATTACCTTCTAGTGTATCCGTCTTGACAATTGTCCAGTACAGGTTCTAAAAAACCAAAAGCTAAACTTTAAAAGAAAAAACTAAGCAGACCAGACAATGTTTTAGTGCACACTAGATTGTAAAGCAAAATATTAGAAGCAAGCACAGCCCACTAATAACAAGCTGTTCCCCATTATGCAAATATGCGTTAAATGAAATGATCATTACATCTTTTATACAGGTTGCTTGCACTAAAGTGAAATTTGTTTATGTATATATTCTTAAGTATTGTAGAAAAGAATTACCTAATATTGCTGACAGGTTTGAGATCTGTGGTATCTTATCTATGGTCACTGCTTTGCTGGAGTCCAGGAGAGTAGAGTTCTTGTACTTGCCAGAGTCCTCAAAGTAAAAAGTATGTCTTTCTTCTATGTAAAAGATATAAGCGCAAGCTTCTTATGTTGAAGTTCACTGAATTACTAAATTTGCGACCAAACTGAAAGCAATCACATTCGCAAGACAGGAACTTTAAAGCAAAGTGAAAGCACTGCCTTGGCTCAAAGAGCCGTAGAAAAATTTGGGAGGAATTTGACTCAAAGCAGATTTGTTGGTCATCCCCAGTAAACAGTTTGTGTCAACAGTGACTACTTTTAAGTTTACAGTATGATTCATGTAACACCAGGACCTGATTCACACTGGATTAGAGGACCAGATATACAGATCCCATGTTAAGCGCTGGTTGGCTTATAGCAAAGATCTGACCTGGTGAGTCACACCAAGATAGATAAGATATTGTAGACAGTGTCCCCCCCCCATACTTTCTTCACTAAATAAAGCTCAAAAAAACCCCAGAAGTCTCACCTGAAACATCATCTCTGAATGTTTCAGGGGATGGGCAACTGTTCAGGCTGTCACTAGCACCTGTGTTATAATCTGCAGTTGAGTCTACATCTAAACACTCTAGGAGAAAGGTTGATACACCTGTGGGAAGAGTCATTCCTGTACCTAGAGAAAGAGATAAAAAAGGCAGCTATCAAAAAAAATTATCATCTTCTACAAACCATCAGGATTTCCTTATCTAAGTTCCATTCCTGTGATGAGCTAAATATTGTCCAGTCAGTATCTTACACTGACTCATAATACAGTTAAAGAAACAAATAAACAAAGGGCATCCTGAAGCCCAACTTACACTGCCATAAGCTAACAGAAGTCCTTGCCCAAGGCTCACTAGAAATATGTGAAGAATTTAGCCTCTGATAAGGTAATTCTTAGGCAGGTTTGTTTTCAGAAGGATAAGCTATTTTAGGCACAAGCTTTTAAAAAATGCAGGTTTGAGTAAACTGAAGAACTCATGTCAACAACTAGTTCTGTCAATGATAAAACCAAGATCACGTGGTTTTCAACATGCTGGGCTCAAGACTTGTCTCAGATCTTGTAGGGCTCCTGTCCTGCCTGTGCTGCCTACAATCAATCCATGTGAACCAAGCCACATGCTGAAATATGAGGCAGAAGTCTAGCCAGGGGTCTCAAAACTTTTACTTTCTAATATCGCGCAGTCAGAACCAGTATAAGAACAGCACATCTGTACTTTCCTAGAAATATAATTAAAATTATATAATGAATTTTACAATTAGTTTCATACAGATAGAAAAATATATTTACTATTATGATGTATTGCCATTATACTCACTTGAAGTCACATCAGCATTTTTCAAACTTTCTTTACTTTCAGAGTTGATTATCAGGGATTCCTAAAATTAAATGACCAAGACAAACAATCTGAGAAAATTGGATGTAGACAAAGAAATGCAATTAAAGGTATTCCTACACTAGCAGATACTCAGAAACTTACTGTCTGGTACTTCACCACTTAACGTTGCTATTCACAGTGTAATTTGTACCGGGGTTTTTCATGAATCATTAACAAATCTGCAATCTGACTTATAGTTCCAAAATTCATAATGAATATCCAATAAATTTGATCTTACAATGTTTGCTGGATTAGACTTCCAGTGAAGGCATACAGACATCAGCTGAAGTTATGCATAAGAGAGAAGCAGAGTAATGAATTTCCCTGTCTTTTGATTTTTTTATTTTTATTTTTTTTTTAAGAGGCCCAATTCATCCCACTCACTTTAGGAATCCTAGACCATTTATATAAATACAAATAACTATGCTGTGTACATAGTATATTCTAGGAAACCAAGCATTTGCAGGAAATGTAAATAACTGGTGAACTCTAAATAAGAGCTAGCATTTTAAAGAAAAATAGTTTTACACCAATATCACTTGAGCCCTTTGCTGTAACTAATTTTAGTTCAAACACACCCGGTGAACTATTTTCTTGCCATTGCAGTATTAACTGTCCTGTAACACTTCTCAGTCATCCCCAAATACTTTATTCCAATTTCACTAACACAATGAAGAGCACAACAGTGACTTGCCAAAGGTCTGTGTCTGAACTAGAAACGAGCAATTCTCACGAATCACACTCTAATGAGGTATCTTCCACACAACACAACTGCTACAGCCTTTCCTCGTTAAGCATAATTAGTATTGATGTTTTCCCATGCTACCAATAGCTCCAATAGCCTTTATTCTGGCCAAAGACACGGGAAAATGTCACCAAAATACGGGACCAAGTTCAGCCTGAAAAACGTGTGTGCGCACACACACATAACTCACAGGAAATTCTACTTGATTAGAAAAGAAATATAACATGTCACATTTCTTTGATTTATCCTCCATAAATTACTAGTAGATAAAGAGCAAGACAGCATTCTCACCTTCAGCAGTGCAGTGCTTTCTTCTATCGTCTCTTCATTTTTTTCCAAATCTGTTGTTTCTTTGACATACACTTGATTGCTGCAGTTAAGAACAGAGCTAAGCTCAATACACAGAGCTACACTGTTCTAGAGGAAGGTGACAAAAACTACAAAATGTCTTTATGAAGTGCCAACAAATAGTCTGACAAACATCAGTTTGCTGAGAGTTCAGACTGTGTGTCTCCAAGAGACATCTCATGCAGGAAAAACAATATAAATGATTAATTAGTGTTAATAATGGTGTATTTGAATGGGTTCTAACAGACCTTTGGTTGCATGAATGGCTCACTTTGGTGACTTCAAGACTTTCTTTAATTTTTGGTAGGGTTTTCACACTGGACTTTCCCTTCAGGCCTAGAGAAGAATAAGTATTTAGCTCAGTAACTTTAGTTTTAATATTAGAATTTAGCTGATTATTTCTAATAGGGCACCTTTAGCTGTTTCCCTTCTTCCATGCCCATAACAATTTTTGACTCTATTACCACAAGCATTGTAAAGTCTGAATTTGCTTTATTATTTTCACCCAAGCTTTTTTCATCAGTCTATCAACAAGACCAAAAAAACTCCACCAAAAATGACAACAGACTTCAAGAAATACTTTTGGCATTTTAGAAACCTGTTGAGTAAGAGAAAAAAAAAAAAACACCTTGAAAGTGATCTTTACTATACCAAGGTTCAAAGTAGTTTGAGTCTAAATCAGTTTTAAATGGAGCTTATTAGCAGTATCATAAGTATTTCTACATAAACTGATCCTCACTGTATATAATCCTAAAGGCCATGATGATGCAATTACTCAGGAACCAGAAAATTTCAGAGACATATTTTCTTATCCTAAAACCAATTTCATAAGTTGTTTAGCTTTGTGTTTTATTTTCAGTAGCCAGGAGCTAGAAACAGCCAGACTTTCTAGAGTTACACCTCTCTGACAGCAAGTTAAAAGAGCCTCCATCCCCACACTAAGAAATGGGTCTGAAGCACCGCATCGCCCAGCTCTGCGGAGAGCCCTTCAGCTGCAACTCCCTGGTAGTTCAGGACAGGACAACGTACGAGCAGGACTCCCTCATCCCTTTCCCTCTTTCTTCCACGTGTACGTAAGTATGAAAAGCAAACAGACCTCAAGGCTGCTAGTCGCACCCCGTCAGGTACACGAGTACTAAACACCTACGACAGCACGAGCCAGCAGAGGAGGATCAAGACAGAAAATAATGTCACCTGCACCCTGTAACAGTAATTCAAAGTCTTACCTTCAAATTATCAAGATCAATGTGGGACCAAGACATCCCACACTGGTCCTCCCCACTTGCTTTCGCAAGTTACAGTATTACTGTTAGGCTTTACTTGAATCTCAGACCTTCCCCTTAGACCACGTTTTTCCCTTCAACGTCTCCAATTCCTGACCTGAGATCTGCTAAACTGCATTCAAGAATGAGGCTGTTCCTTTTGAGGAACAACTTTAAGCACTTTTTTTTTGAAGTATCCTCTCAAATGGGGGCAAGGGT